>PVIC010058442.1:0-10390 GCA_004025085.1 Thryonomys swinderianus | reverse complement strand
ATTGTAATACCCCCTGCCACGTCGTGGTTGCTTAGAATTGCTTTTGCTATTCTAGGTTTCTTGTGGTTCCAGATGAATTTTTGTATTATTTTCTCTAGCTCTGTGAAGTATACCGTTGGAATTTCAATTGGAATTGCATTGAATCTATATAGTAGTGGGAGTATAGCCATTTTAATGATGTTGGTTCTCCTGACCCAGGAACAAGGGATATCTTTCCACTTTCTGGTTTCCTTTTCTATCTCAGTTTTCAGAGTCCTATAGTTTTCAGAGTAGAGGTCTTTCACTTCCTTTGTTAGGTTGATTCCTAGATATTTCATTTTTCTGGGTGCTATTGTGAAAGGGATTGCCTCCCCAATTTCTCTTTCAGTGAATCTGTTGTTTGTATAGACAAAGGCTGTTGATTTTTGAGCATTTACCCTGTATCCAGCAACACTACCAAATTTGGAAATTAAGTCTAGCAGTCTCTTGGTTGAGTTTTTAGGATCTTCAAGATAGAGAACATTGTTCTTCTAGTCAGTAATTACTCTGATCTCTGCACAGAGTATTCAACCAGATTCACTTTTCAAAATAAGCCAGTTGTGGGCTTAACTTTTTTTTTTTGAGACACAGTCTTGTTTTGTAGTTCAGGCTGGCCCTGAGCTCACCATGTAGCCCAGGTAAGCCTCAAACTCAGCAATCCTCCTGCCTCTGCCTCCCGAGTGCTGGTTACAGGCCTGAGCACCTCCCAGCATTGTGGTATGTGGTACTGATTGCTGGTGGGCATGCCCAGTATTGTATGCCCAGACTCATGCTCACCAGCAATCAATATCACATACCACAGTGCTGTGTGTGGTGGCTCACACCTGTAATCCCACCACTCGGGAGGCAGGGACAGGAGGATTGCTGAGTTCCAGGCTTGCCTCGGCAACATAGTGAGCTGAAGGCCAGCCTGAACTTCAAAACAAGACCCTGTCTAAAAAAAAATAAAAGAAAGCATATATCATTACTTAATTATTACTCATTATTTTTCTTTCTTAATGGTCCATAGAATAATGATACATAAATTTAGTGGCTTCTGAGATTATATATTGCTGGGCTTTTGTATTTATGTAATTGTTTTTAAACACATAATTTTCTAATAGGTATGGTGAAGCTGAGAGAAAAGGAGGTAATCACCACTGAAAAGATAGTTTGTTATTCACAGTTCTTGAGAGGAAGAGGACATGCCATACCACGCAGGGCACACCAGATACCACCAAGGTTAGTAGCAGGGAACAAGGGAGGGGAACTGCAGAAGATCGTTCATTGTGGTTTTCAAAAGAAAAAATGGCCAAAGAAGTGTAAGCAGTCTATCTTGATCTAGAATTGGCTGGACTGAGTAACCTTAGTGAGCTACAGAAGGTACTAGCTGTCCTGGTTGTCTGATATACCTGGTCCTATGGAATAATGACCCAGAAGGTAAGAGCCCGATAAAGAAGGTGGTTGTAGGAGCTCTAGAATGTATGATAGTTTTTGTAGAATGAGAAATATCAAAAGGAATTTGTGTGGGAACGTAATGAGGGGAAGGAATAAATAAGTTTTGGAAAAAAAGAGCATGTATATAGGGGGTGGGGAGGGGGTGGGTGGGCAGGGATGTGGGTAAAAATGAGAATTGACCTGTGTCACATGTTGGTACAAATTCCCCAATGTTGTGTGTGATTGTGAGCTGTGTATATCATGTACCAATAAAATTTACTGAATAATGAAAAAAAAAAAAGAAGGTGGTTGTGTGAGGGTCCTGGGGACTGGTTTCTTGGGCACAGGAAGGGTAAGTTTACAGGAGACTCCTGGCTATCCAGGAATGGAAAGGAGCAGTGTTTTTTGGTTAGCAAGCAACCAGAAGTATAGACATAGATATAAAAACTAAAAAGTATAATAATTAAAAGTGAGCAGTACGTTTTCTTCCTTATCCTTGGTCATTTTGGTATCTAGTTTATACTATTCTTTTAGAATGACTTGGGAGTAATCCCTCTTTATATTACACAAAAGTATATACAAACTTGAAATTCTGGTTTTGGTTTTTGTTCTCGAGACAGGGTCTTGCTTTGTAGTTCAGGCTGGCCCTGAACTCACTTTGTGGCCCAGGCTAACCTAGAACTCACAGCACTCCTCCTGCCTCTGCCTTCTGAGTACTGGGATTACAGGCGTGAACCACCAAACCTGGCACTGTGGTATGTGGTACTGGGGATCAAATTGAGGACCATGAACTTGCCAGGCAAATGCCGAACCACTGAGCTAAATCCCCAGCCCAAAATTCTGTTTTTTAAAGCATAGTTTTAAAAAATTTACAAAATATCTTGCCTGAGTATTTTGTTATGTGGGAGTAATTTTCATTTTCAATTCAATTTTTTAACATTGTATAGGACTATTCAGCCATTATTATTCTTCTGGAATTTGTTTTGGTAAGTTGTTTTTGGGTAGGTATTTGTTCATGATATCCTCATTCTTTTAATATCTGCTTCTGCAGATATTTTTATTCTTAATCTTTTGTGCTTTTTTTTTCTTTCTTGATAAATTTTCCCTTTATAGAGAACCAGACTATAAACTTAGTTTTTTTCTGTTGTATCTTTTGGTCTATTTCATTGAATGCAATGACATACTTCATTATGACCTTTCTTTTTGTTTTTGCATTTTTTGTTTTTCCAACATTTTTAATTGGTCACTTATCTTATTGATTGTCTTCTTTTCCCTCATAGAAGCATGGCATGAGAATTATTTTTTAATTTGAAAATGTATATATACTTATGGTATACCATATGATGTTTTGATATAGGCATGCATTGTACAATGGTTCTATTGAGCTACTTAACATATGCCTCATGTGTGTGTGTCCATGCATGTGCATGTGCTAGTGTATGTGGAAATGGGGATTGAACCCAGGGGCTTGCACCTGCTAGGTAACACTTTACCAGTGAACCATCCCTGCTGCTTTAGCAATTATCACTATATGGCTAGTCTTGTTTTATAATATCTCCATCTAGTTATATCCTTTCTTTCTGATTTTGATATCTTAAAAACAAGTCTTGGACATTATATCATGGTATAGTTTTTTATTCTGTTTTATTTGAGGCAGGGTCTTACCATGTAATCAGGCAATCATTGAACTATGTAACCTAGGCTGGCCTCAAACTCCACCATCATAAGTGTCAGAATTAAAGGCAAGTGCCACCATGCCTAGTTTACAATGCACAACTTCATCCATAAATTTTAACATTACCACATTATTCAGATAATAGTACCTAAAAACATAGCAAAAATTTTTTATTATCAGACATCTAGTCTATATTCACATTTTCCTGGTGTGCATACATGGAGCTAAGTATTTTGTGTACTACACACATACATGTACTATGTAATATATAATATATGTGTATATACATATGCACGTCATTTTTTGTATTTTTGTTTTATTTTTGTGGTACTGAGGGTCAATCCCAGTGCTATGTGCATGGTAGACATGCACTTTATCCCTGAACTATTTTTTTTTTTTTTTAGACCGGGTCTCACTTTGTAGTTCGGGCTGGCTCTGAGCTCACTAGCCTAGGCAAGCTTCGAACTCAGCAATCCTCCTGTCTCTGCCTCCCAAGTGCTGGGATTACAGGCGTGAGCCACCATGCCCAGCACTGTGGTATGTGATATTGATGGCTGGTGGGCGTGAGTCTCCACACTCAGCATTGTATGTGGTTTCCAGGGATCAAACTCAGGACCTTGTGCTTGCGAGACAGGTGCTGGAACCACTGAGTTAACCTTCTGGCCCCATCCCTGAACTATTTTAAAAAATAAGTGAAATTTATACAACAGACACTAGCCGTTTTTTTTTTTTTCCGGTACCAGGGATCACACTTGGGTCCTTCTGCATCCAAGGTTGGCACAGTACCACTTAAGCTAAATCCCCAGCCCTGCTAACCATTTTGAAATAAATTCAGTGATATTGAGCCAGGGATTTGCTTCAGTGGTTCTGGTGCCTGCCTCATAAGTGTAAGGTCCGGAGTTTGATCCCTGGTACCACACTGCCAGGCATGGAGGTTCATGCCTATAATCCCAGCAGTCAGTACCACACACCACAATGCCAGGCGTGGTGGCTCACACCTGTAGTCCCAGCACTCAGGAGGCAGAGGCAGGAGGATTGGTGTGAGTTCTAGGCTTGCCTGGGCTACATAGTGAGTTTAGGGCCAGCCTGAATTACAAAGTGAGACCCTGTCTCAAAAAATAAAAATAATTCGCATGTTGGCTCACGCCTGTCATCCCAGCACTTGGGAGGCAGAGACAGGAGGATTGCTGAGTTCGAGGCTTGCCTGGGCTACAGAGTGAGCTCAGAGCCAGCCTGAGCTACAAAGCAAGACCCTGTCTCAAAAAAAAATTGTATTAGTACGTTTATAATAAATGATTAAATTCATAGTGGGGAGTTGATTAATGTACATAGCATGTCTTAATTCTTTTTGCGTCCCCTTCTCTTACTTCCCTCCCTCCATCCATATCTTAGTTCCCTTCCCATTTGCTAAAGATCTCCCTATTTCCTATTATTTCTTATTTTGCTCTTTATTTATACTTTGGGTCTGTCATACAGAGAAAAGACCATATGAGATATTGTTGACCATGGTCATTCATTGGTGTCTACCCTAGGACTGTAGTTACTTTATGTACCCCTAGTCATGACTTTCTTTACCTAGCCTGTTGGTTTGTGAGCTGGCCTCCCTGCTCCAGATGGTCCTCTGTGCATACACCCTAGGCTGTGGCAACTGTACAAGCTAAGGTAGATCCCTGATCATGCTGGCAAACACACCACTGAGCTTTGCATTAGATGTAGGGCAGGGCACTGGGACTCTAAATGTCACTGGACTTAATACCAGCACTTGCTGCCTCAGACCCCCAACCCAAGCCATACAGGACCTCCCATACCAGAGTGCTGGAATCCCAGACCTTCCTGATTTGAGTTTAAACTTCTCAGGGCAGGCATCTGTGACAATATAAATTCAGGGTACAAAGTGCAGAACAGGGGCTGGGAATTTAGCTCAGTGGTTCCAGCATCTGCCTCAGAAGTGTAAGGTCCTAAGTTTAATCCCCAGGAACCCCATACCACAGTGCCAGTTGTAATAGCTTAGGGTCCCAAGCAGTCAGTACCATATACCACAATGCTGGGCGTGGTGGCTCACGCCTGTAATCTCACCACTCAGGAGGCAGAGGCAGGAGGATTGCTGAGTTCAAGGTTTGCCTGGGGTATATAATGAACTCAGGGCCAGCCTGAACTACAAAGTGAGACCCTATCTCAAAAAAAAAAAAAAATACAGCACTTATTTAAAATCTTAACAGAAAGGCAATGGAGATATTTTAAAACAGCATATTAAAATAGAACTGACTTTGTAGCCCTGTAAAATTGTACCTGTTGAGAACCAATGTTCTAGGCCTAAGTGACTCAAATTTTTTGTCATCTGTATTTTTTATTTTCCAAGGTTGTCAAGTTAATATTAAGTGGTATGATTATATATTAATGGTAAGAATTGTGTACTGTAGTTCTTCTTTATCTGCAGTTTGTTTCTATAGTTGTAGTTATCTGCAGCCAACAATAGTCTGAAAATATTAAATAGATAATGAAAAATTTCAGAAATAATTCCTAAATTTTAAATAACTTATTACAAGATATTATTGTTCTATTTTAATAATAATTATTATTTTCTTACTAGTGTATAAATTGAACTTTATCATAGGTGCATATATATAAGAAAAACCAAAACCCTTAGTGCATATAGGGGTTGGTAATGTCTGAGGTTACAGGCATCTACTAGAGTATTTTGAATATATCCCATATGGATGAGTCAATTTTTTTAATTGAATTCTTTATTGGTACAATTTATATACATCTCACAGTCACATATAACATTAGGGAATCTGTACCAGTATATGACACAAGTCAATTCTCGCTTTTACCCATATCCCTACCCACCCACACCTCCTCAAAACCCCCTATATACATGCTCTTTTATTTTCTTTCAGAATCATATTTATTCCTTCCTCTCATTACATTCCCACACCAAATTTCCTATGGAAATTTCCTATTCTAAAAAAACTGTCATACTTTCTAGAGCTCATTTGCATCTACAGGTGCTCATATCAAAGAGAAGATCCGGTATTTGCCTATTTGTGATCTATTTATTTCACTTAGTAGTGTATCCTTCAGGTGTCTCCATTTGCACATAAATGAATTGATCTTGTCATTCTTTATGGCAGAATAATACTCCATTTTATTAAAAGACCACATCTTAATCCACTCTCCAGTTGATGGGCATTTGTGTTGTTTCCAAGATTGAGCTATCATGAACTGAGCTGCTGTGAACAAGGGTGTACATCTGTCTTTCCATTGTGGTTTTTAAAATTCTTTTGGGTATATTCCTAGCAGGGGGTATAGCAGGGTCAAATGGGGCCCCTAAGATGAGTCAATTTTTGTATACATAGTCCCCATCTACAATGACACATTTTTTCTTAAGCTATATATTGTTACAGTAGGGTTCACCCAACTTATAAAATTAAAACCCTTTATTTGCATTAAATTGTTGTGAAATGAGTGATTTAGAATTATTTAGAAAGGTATTTTGCCATAAATTTTAAAAAAAGAAAATAGGTAAATAGAATTACTGAACAAAGGCTATACCATTACCTTGTCACACAAAAGCAGTTTGCCAGGATGAGTCTAATTAGGGTCAGGGATTTAGCTCAATGGCAGTGTGCACCTACCTGGCAAGCACAGAGTCCTGAGTTCAAGCCCCAGTACCACACACACACACACAAATTACTGGGCATAGTGGCACTTGCCTATAATCCCAGCTCTTGAAAGGAAAAAGGCAGGAGTATTATCACAAGTTCAAGACCAACCTGGGCCTGTATAGTGAGTTCAGGGCCAGCCTGAACTACAAAGTAAAACCCTGTCTCAAAAAACAAACAAGCTAGGCCAGAGGATTTAATTCAGTGGTTCCAGCACCTGCCTCATAAGCACAAGGTCCCAAATTCAATCCCAGGTAACCATATACCATAATGCTAGACATAGTAACTCATGCCACCAGCAGTCACACACCACAGTGTGGGGTGTGGGGCTCATGCCTATAATCCCAGCACTCTGGAGACAGAGGCAGGATTGCTGTGAGTTTGAGGCCAGCCTGGGCTATATAGTGAATTCAGAGTCAGCCTGAACTACAGAGCGAGACCCTGTTTCAAAAAACAAAAACAAACAAAAAAAGAATGTAGGGGCCAGAGATTTAGCTCTGATTCTGGTGCCTGCCTAGCAAGCACAAGGTCTTGAGTTCGATCCCTTGTAACCACATACAACAGTTGGTACCACACACCACAATGCCGGGCGTGGTGGCTCATGCCTGTAATCCCAGTACTGGGGAGGCAGAGGCAGAAGGATTGCTGAGTTGGAGGCTTGCCTGGCCTACATAGTGAGCGCAGAACCAGTTTGAAGTACAAAGCAAGACCTTGTCTCAAAAAAAAAAATGTAATTAAAGATAGTATGAGATAACTATAAGATGTTCATTTTTGCTTTTCCTTGAATGTATTGTAGAACTTTAACTAGCTATTTAACAAAAAGATTAATTTTCTTATCTTGGAAATGGTTTTACCTAAATTTTATATAGTACCACAATAGGGAAAGTAAGAGATTTATGATAAAATGCATCATGAATATGTTAAGTGCTTTAATTTATCAGATATTTGAACTCTTACAGCTATTAAACAGTAGGAGAAAATGGAATTGAGTACGATGCCAGCATGGAAGAGTCTAAGGATTTGCTAAAAGTCAACTGTAACGATGGTGAAGCATCTAGAACAGATGCACAGGAGTTTGAGGTAGAGTCTCAACTGGAAATTTCATTTATTTTTAGGAAAATAGAGTGCTGTTCATTAAATTACTTTTTATGCCTAAAGAATACTTATTATAGGGCTGGAGTTAGCTCAGTGGTTCCAACGCTTGCCTTGCAAGCACAAGGTCCCTGGTTGATGCCTGATAACCACAGACAACAATACTGGGCATGATGACTCATGCCCACCAGCAGTCAGTACCACACACCACAGTGCCGGATGTTGTGGCTCATGCCTGTAATCCCAGCCCTCTGGAGGTTGAGGCAGGAGGGTTGCTGAGTTCGAGGCTTGCGTGGGCTGTAAAGTGAGCTCAGGGCCAGCCTGAACTACAAAATAAGACCCTGTCCAAAACAAAACAAAAAAAAACCCCAAAAGCCAGGGATTTAGCTTACATGGTATCGCACCTACCTTGGAAGCACAAGGGCCTGAATTCGATCCTTGGTACCACACACACACAAAAAATACGTATTATATTTAATGCTTTAAGATAATATTTAACCATCTATATAGTCCCAGTCATTTAATTTTATGATACAGAAATTTAGTTACTGAGATATAGTCAAAAATTTATATACAAAAAAATCTGTTGAGTTATATTTCATCACTTTAGCATACATTGGTCAATTTTAGTTTAGTAAAATTTAGATAACTACAAAAAATTAGATAATTATAAAATAAAAATCAGCATTTTTCAGTTAAATACTTTCTGCTCTGATGCTAAAGTAAAATAAAGTAGCTAAAAAACAAATATCTTACCATTTTTATTATACATGTTCTGTTTTTTTAATAAACTGCATTTTCTTTTTTTCCCTTTAATTTAGTTTATTAGTATTGGCATGTGGTATACAATGTTTATATTCCTTGTGGGAAGTTGGTACCTGTACATGACACATTTTAATTACTTTCTCTCCTTTCCTGCTCTATCCATCTCTTGATCCCCTTCCATTTTGTTGTTGTATATATTGGCAGTATATAATGTTCTAATTTTTAAAAATAGTGACAGGGCTGAGGATTTAGCTCAATGTTACCACACCTGCCTTGCAGGCAGAAGGTCTTGAGTTTGATCCCCAGTACCAGGGGGAAAATACAGTAACAATGTATTTGACAAAGACTTATGTGGGATTTTTCTGTATTTTGTTTTGTTTTCTTACAAAAGCATCTAGCCTGTATGGACACCAGGGATCCGTCCTTTGGACAAAATGATTCTCCTGCAGTTTTGCCCATCACTACTCCTGAGCCAAATAATCCACTCACATCACAGGATGCCCCTGCACCCCTAACTCGGTCTCCAACTGTTTCTGCAGAGCAGTTCCATCTAGTGGACCAAAATGGGCAGCCGGTTCAATATGAACTTCAGTCATTAGGGGACTCACAAATGGTGAGTATGATTTATAAATAACTAGTTTATGGTATTCAGAAAAGGGACCTTAATTTCTTGATACTGTTGGCTATCATTGAGTTGAATTTTATGTTGCACTGACTTTCATTTTTATGGAAGGATTATAAAAAGTTATCTTTCAGTCTGTAAGAAGCACTTTAAACCAGTTTTATTAAGTCACATATCTGGGCACACTGGTGCTTTGAGATGAATTGGAAATGAAAGTAATATGTAACAAGTGCTTAAGCTTATATGTAGTTTATATTTTTCTCAGTATATACAGTAGACTGAACTGGTAACTTGGATTTGACATGCTGGTATCCCCTCTTGAAAGCATTATCTAATGCCCAGTGATGTTAAACATTTTTTCATATTTATTGGCTGTTTGTACTTTTTTTTTGTTTTTGTTTTTGTTTTTTTGAGACAGGGTCTCGCTTTGTAGTTCAGGCTGGCCCTGAGCTTGCTATATAGCCCAGGCAAGCCTTAAATTCAGCAATCCTCCTGTCTCTGCCCCCCGAGTGTTGGGATTACAGGCGTGAGCCACCATGCCTGGCTGTTTGTACTTCTGATAAATTTGTCTGTTCATTTCAGAAAGTTGCCCATTTTTTCTTTTTCTTTTTCTTTTTCTTTTTTTTCTTTTTTTGAGACAGGGTCTCAGTTTGTAGTTCATGCTGGCCCTGAGCTCACTATGGTGCCCAGGCAAGCCGCCACGAACTCAGCAGTCCTCCTGTCTCTGCCTCCCGAGTGCTGGGTCCGGCATTGTGGTATGTGGTGTTGATTGTTGGTGGGCGTGTCTCCACACCCAGCATTATATGTGGTTACTGGGGATCGAACTCAGGACCTTGTGCTTGCGAGGCAGGTGCTGGAACCACTGAGCTAACCCTCCAGTCCAAGTTGCCCATTTTTTAACTGGATCTTTTGTCTGAGGGGAGTCTTTTTTTTTTTTTTTTTTTTTAGTTCTTTATGTAGTCTATATCTCAGTCCTCTGTCTGAGGAAATATAAGCAAAGTAAAAGATAGGTAATAAGTAGTGAAACCTTTGTTCAAAGGAGAAAGAAAGAAGAAATGAGGGACAGGAAGCAAGGGGATGTTAAAAAAAAGATTACAAGGGCCGGAGGGTTAGCTCAGTGGTTCTGGCGCCTGCCTC
>PVIC010058441.1:0-10376 GCA_004025085.1 Thryonomys swinderianus | reverse complement strand
CTAAGCCACCTTATCTTTCACAAAGGAGCCAAACATCCCCAATGGAAGAAAGACAGCCTCTTTAACAAATGTCGCTGGAAAAACTGGGCTCTAGCCTGCCAAAAGCTAAAGCTAGACCTATCTCTTTCACCATGCACAAAACTAAACTCACAGTGGATACGAGCCTTAAACATTAAAACAGAAACAATAAGCCTGCTGGAAAACAGGCTAGGTAAAACTCTTAGAGAGATTGGCTTAGGCAGAGACTTTATGAATAAAACCTCTCTAGCACAAGAACTAGCAGAAAGAATCAACAAATGGGATCTTATTCTACTTAAAAGCTTCTGCACAGCCACAGAAGTCGCTGGTACTGGTAGAAGACAACCAACAACATGGGAAAAAATCTTTCCTAGCTGTGTATCAGACAAAGGGCTATTATTGACAATATATAAAGAACTCAAACAGATCAGCCTCCCCAAGTTTAAAGACCCAATTCAAAAATGGGCATCTGAAATGAACAGACACTTCTCAGAGGCAGAAGTCAAAACAGCCAAGAAACATCTGAAGAAATGTTCAACCTCACTGGTCATTCGAGAGTTGCAAATGAAAACAACACTGAGATTTCATCTCATTCCACAAAGAATGGCTTCCATCACAAAATCAACCAATGATAAATGCTGGCGTGGCTGTGGGGAGAAAGGAACCCTTCTCCACTGTTGGTGGGATTGCAGACTTGTGCAACCATTGTGGAGATCTGTGTGGAGATTTCTCAGAAAACTAGGACTAGGTGTTCCATTTGACCCGGCTATCCCCCTGCTAGGAATATACCCAAAAGAATTTAAAAACTCACATTGGAAAGACAGATGTACACCCTCGTTCATAACAGCTCAGTTCGTGATAGCTGAATCTTGAAAACAACCCAAATGTCCATCAACTGGAGAGTGGATAAAGATGTGTTTTTTTTTTATAAAATGGAGTATTACTCTGCCATAAAGAATGTCAAGATCAATCCATTTAGGTGCAAATGGTGACATCTGGAGGATATACTAATAAGTGAAATCAATAGGTCACAGATAGACCATTACCAGATCTTCTCTTTGACATGAACCCCTGTAGATGCAAATGAGCTTTAGAAAGTATGACAGCTTTTATAGAGTGCAAAATTTCTATAGGAAACTTGGTGTGGGAATGTGACGAGGGGAAGGAATAAATATGATACAGAAAGAAAATAAAAAAGCGTTCATAAAGGGGTTGAGGTGGGGTGGGTGGGTAGGGATATGAGTAAAAATGAGAATTCACTTGTGTCATATTCTGGTACAAATTCCCCAATGTTATACATGATGTTGATATGTATATAAATTGTACCAATAACAAATTCAATTTATTAAAAAAAGAAAAACAACCTGCCTCCTTTGAAAATCTCTGTACTAGGAGTGCTATTCCACAGGTGGATATCTCCTTTTAAACTCGAGGTCCTTTCAAGCGAAAGGCAGCTGGAGTGATAATTGGAGATTACTCCCTCAAAGAGAATGACCTTGAACTCAGACCTACAGTTTATGAAGTCAGTTTCAGGAATGGAGTGGAAATAACTACCTCCCTGCTCTTTGCCTTTTACCGTCATGTGGCAAGTGTTTGTTCCTTTACACTACCTGTGTCTGCAGTAGTGAAAGTCCAGTTATGATGCAAAATCCCTTTATAGAAACGAATCCTGCTGCACTGCTATGTGTGTTTGGACTGTTACAGCCTGAAGACAGAGGTGAAAAATGCCGGTTTTCCACAACAAACTCTTGGGTTTCAAATAAATGCAAGATACCTCTCTTTTCTAGCAACATCCAAGCAAGTGAAATGGGGAATCTGGGGTATCAGGGGTTTAATCTCCTTAAGCAAAAGATGGAATTCTCACCGTTTTGCTATAAAATGATTTTCAGCTGGGTGTGGTTCTTCACGCATGTAATCCCAGCCCTCGGGAGGCAGAGACAGAAGTATTGCTGAGTTCGAGGCTTACCTTGGTTACATAGTGAGCTCAGAGCTAACCTGAATTACAAAGTGAGACCCTGTCTCAAAAAAAAAAAAAAAGATTTTCAGAATCTGAGCGTGAATGTACTCTCTGCTTACTCTGTGCCTTATTTGCAAGAGTAGGAACATATTTTTTTTCTCCAAGATTCTTTTGCCTGTGGGGAACTGTGGCTTGTTATTGAAATCATGCACTCTTTGTACGGACAAACAGTGGAGAAACAGATGTAATATTTGATGGTTAGAGTCTGAAACAAGAAAAGCACACTGCCTCCTTTGGAAAGCTGTGGATTAGGAGTGGATATTTCCTTTTGACCCCAAGCTCTATTCAAGCGAATGGCACCTGGAGTGATATACGGAGATAACTCCCTCGAAGAGAAACACCTGGAACTGAGACCTGCTTTTTGTGAATTTAATTTCCGGAACACAGAGGAACTTACTACCTCCATGCTCTTTGCTGTTTACTGCCAGGAAGAAAGAGTTTGTTCCTTTACACTAACTGTGTCTGCAGTAGTGAAAGTCCAATTATGACATCAAATCCCTATGTAGTAATGAATCCTGGTGCACTGCGTTGTGTGATTGGAACGTTAGAAACTGAAGACAGGTGGAAATTGCCTGTTTTCCAAATCAAATGCTGGGATTACAGGGAACTCCAAGATGCCTCTCTTTTCTAGCAACATCCAAGAAAGCGAAAGGGAGAATCTGTGATATCTGTGTCTAAGTCTCCCCAAGCAAAAGTTGGCATTCACACCGTGTTGCTATAAACGAATTTTCAGAATATGAGTGGAACTGTTCTCCCTGCTCACTCTGTGCCTTATTTGCAAGAGTAGGAACACATTGTTTCTCCATGTTCCCTTTGCCTGTGGAGAACTGTGACTTCTTATTGAATCCCACACTGTTTGTATGGGCAAATGTTTGAGAAGCAGACATCATGCTCAGACGGTTAGAATGTGAATCGTGAAAAGCACACTGCCTCCTTCAGAAATCTCTGGACTAGGAGTAGTATTCCATGGATGGATGTCTCCTTTTGAATACAAGCTCCATTCAAGCGAATGACAGCTGCTGTGATATTTGGAGATTACTCCTTCAAAGGGAATCACCTTGAACTCAGACCTGCTTTTTGTGAATTCAGTTTCAGGAACAGAGAGGAACTTAGTACCTCCATGCTCTTTGCTGTTTTCCGCCAGGAGGCAAGAGTTAGTTCCTTTACACTACCTGTGTCTGCAGTACTGAAAGTCCAATTATGTTGTCAAATCCCTCTGTAGAAACGAATCCTGGCGCACTGCTTTGTGTGTTTGGAATGTTGGAGCCTGAAGACAGGTGGAAATTGCCTGTTTTCCACATCAAATGCTGGGATTACATGTAACTGCAAGATGCCTCTCTTTTCAAGCAACATCCTAGCAAACAAAAGGGAGCATCTGTGATATCAGGGTCTTAACCTCCCCAAGCAAAAGTTGGTATTCACAAAGTCTTGCTATAAACTGATTTTCAGAATATGAGTGGAACTGTCCTCCCTGCTCACTCTGTGCCTTATTTGCAAGAGTAGGAACACATTGTTTCTCTATGTTCCCTTTGCCTGTGGAGAACTGTGACTTCTTATTGAATTCCACACTCTTTGTATGGGCCAACAGTGGAGAAACAGATGTAATGTTCAGATGGTTAGAATGTGAATCATGGAAAGCACACTACCTCCTTCATCAAATCCCTTTTTAGAAATGAATCCTGGTGCACTGCTATGTGTTTTTGTACCGTTAGAGCCTGTAGACAGAGGTGGAAAATGCTTGCTTTCCACATCAAATGCTAGGATTACAACTAACTGCAAAATGCCTCTCTTTTCTACCAACATCCCAGCAAGTGAAAGGGAAGATATGGGATATCAGGAGCTTAATCTCCCCAAGCAAAACCTGGAATTCACATCATGTTGAAATAAACTGATTTTCAGCATCTGAGTGAAACTGTACTCCCTGCTCACTCTGTTCCTCATTTGAAAGTGTAGGAACATATTGTTTTTCCATGGTCCTTGTGCCTGTGAGGAACTGTGGCTTCTCATTTTAATCCCTCACTCTTTGTACAGGAAAACATGGAGAAACAGCTGTAACGTTCTAATGATTAGAATCTGAATTGAGAAAAGCACACTCCCTGCTTCGGAAATCTCTGGACTTGGAGTGCTATACCATGGGTGGATATCTCCTTTTGACCTGAAGCTCCTTTCAGGCGAATGGCAGCTGGAGTGATATTAGGAGATTACTCCCTCAAATATAAACACCTGGAAGTCAGACATGCTTTTAATGAAGTCAGTTTCAGGCACAGAATGGAATTTACTACCTCCATGCTCTTTGCAGTTTACCGCCTGAGGCAAGAGTTTGTTGCTTTACACTACCTGTGTCTGCAGTAGTGAAAGTCCAACTATAACGTGAAATCACTTTGTAGAAACGAACCCTTGCACACTGCTATGTTTGTTTGGACTATTAGAGCCTGAAGACAGAGGTGGAAAATGCCTGTTTTCCACATCAAAGCCTGATATTACACCTACCTGCAAGATGTATCACTTTCCTGGCAACATCCAAGCAAGTAAAAGGGAGAATCTGTGATATCAAGGGCTTAATCTCCCCTATGAAATCCTGGAATTCACACCGTGTTGCTATAAGCTGATTTTCACAATCTGAATGAGACTGTACTCCCTGGTCACACTTTGCCTTATTTGCAACAGTAGGAACAGACCATGTTTCCATGTTCCCTGTGCCTGTGGAGAACTGTGGCTTCTTACTGAAATCCCACACTCT
This sequence comes from Thryonomys swinderianus, assembly GCA_004025085.1. Classification (NCBI taxonomy): domain Eukaryota; kingdom Metazoa; phylum Chordata; class Mammalia; order Rodentia; family Thryonomyidae; genus Thryonomys; species Thryonomys swinderianus. Next base: position 5,601 of record PVIC010058441.1, on the reverse strand, counting down.
TTGAACAGGCAAACGGTAGAGAAACAGACGTAATGGTGTGATGGTTAGAATCTGAATCGAGAAAAGCACACTCACTGCTTTGGAAATCTCTTGACTAGGATTGCTATTCCACAGGTGGATATCTGATATTGACCACAAGCTCCATTCAAATAAGTGGCAGCCATAGTGATATATGTAGATTTCTCCCTCAATGGGAAACACCTGGAACTCAGACCTGCTATTTGTGATGTCATGTTCAGGAAAGGAGTTGAAATAACTACATCCCTGCTCTTTGCTGTTTACCGCCAAGAGGCCACATATTGTTCCTTTACACTACCTGCATCTGCGGTAGTGAAAGTCCAATTATAATGTCCGATCCGTTTTGATAAACCAGTCCTGGCACACTGCTATGTGTGTTTGGGCCATTAGATCCTGAAGACAGAGGTGGAAAATGCCTGTTTTCCACATCAAGGCTTGGATTACACCTAACAGCAAGATGCCTCTCTTTTCTAGCAACATCCAATCAAGTGAAAGGGAGAATCTGGGACATCAGGGGCTCAATCTCTCTGCCGGGGCCTGCCAGCAATTGGACAGTACCTGAGTCATGGGGTGAGGATCAAGAAAAATACAAGACAAAGACAAAGATGGGATTGGGAGGACCTCTCAGTCAGTACCGAGCAGGCACCATGTTTATTGATCAGGCTATATTTATACTGATTTAGAAGGGTTACACGATGTCAATAATGGTTATTATGATCTTATACATTTATCATTTGGTTGGTAAAAACAAAAGCAAGTAATCAAGAGATCAGCACATTTCTTAGGAACGAGAACAGAAACAAATGGTAACTATCAACATGATGATCATAAGACTGAAATCAATTTCTTAAAATGTCAAACTAGAATTCTCTTAAAACTTTTCCCTAACTCTAACTTCCCTGTACTACTTTCTGTTAATGCCTAACTTTCAATAGAAATAAAACCAGAAGAATAAGTACATCCATCATTCTGCTAATTCTATGAAACTCTGTCCTAGCCCATGTAGAAACTGGAAGAGAAACAATACATTGCTAACATGAGAGACAACAGTCAGTGGGCCCAGCACAGGTATAGGGGAATTTTCCTGGAGCCAGAACATGTTCTCTGGCAGTAACCCAGGGCAGCTCCTTGTTAAAGCAGATCCTCTGGTATATTGGGGGCAGCACCATAAAGTGCAGACCCCCAACTCAGGAGTTAATCCTCAAAACCCCGGGCATAAATGCCTGGTCCAGTTACACCATGCTGAGCCACTTCCCCCATCTCTCCAATCAACAGCTGGCATTCACACCATGTTGCTCTAAACTGATTTTCAGAATCTGAGTGGGACTGTACTCCCTGCTCTCCCTGTGCCTTATTTGCAAGAGTAGGAAAAGATTGTGTTTCTATGTTCCCTGTGCCTGTGGGGAACTGTGGCTTCCTATTGAAATCCCACATTCTTTGTAAGGGCAAACAGTGGAGAAACAGACATAATGTTCTTATTTTTAGAATCTGAATCGAGAAAAGCACACTGCCTCCTTCAGAAACCTCTGGACGAGGAGGTGCGCTATTCCACAGTGGTTATCTCCTTTTCACCACAAGTTCCATTCAAGCGAGTGGCAGCTGGAGTGATATTTGGAGATTACTCACTCAAAAAGAAACACCTGGAACTCACACCTGCTTTTTTGAAGTCAGTTTCAGGAACGGAGTTGAAATTACTACCTCACTGCACTTTTCTATTTATCACCAGGAGGCAAGAATTTGTTCTTTTAGACTACCTGTGTCTGCAGTAGTGAAAGTCCTATTATGACGTCAAATCCCTTTGTAGAAATGAGTCCTGGCCCACTGCTATCTGTGTTTGGACAATTAGAGCCTGAAGATAGAAGTGGAAAAGGTCTGTTTTCCACATTAAAATCTTGGATAACATCTAATTGCTAGATGCCTCTCTTTTCTAGCAACATCCAAGCAAGTGAAAGGGAGAATCTGGAATATCAGTGACTTAATCTCCCCAAGCAGAAGCTGGAATTCACACCTTATTTTTATAAACTGATTTTCAGAATCTGACTGAGACTGTAGTCCCTGCTCACTCTATGCCTTATTTGCAAGAGTAGGAACAGATTGCTTCTCCATCCTCCTTGTGCCTGAGGAGAACTGTGGCTTCTTATTGAAATCCTGCATTCTTTCTAAGGGCAAACGGTGCAAAAAACAGATATAATGTTTTGATGGTGGGAATCTGAGTCGAGAAAAACACTGCCTCCTTCCGAAATCTCTGGTCTAGAAGATGTATTAAACGGGTGGATATCTCCTATTGATCACAAGCTGCATTCAAGTGAATAGCAGCTGGAGTGATATTCCGAGATTACTTCCTCACAGAGAAGCACCTGGAACTCAGACCTGCTTTTTGTGACGTCAGTTTCAGGAACGGAGTGGAAATTACTACCTCTCAACTCTTTTCCGTTAACCACTAGGAGGCAAGAGTTTGTTCCTTTACACTACCTGTTTATGCAGTAGTGAAAGCCCAATCATGAAGTCAAATCCCTTTTTAGGTCCTGGTGCACTGCTATTGGTGTTTGGAGTGTTAGAGCCTGAAGACAGAGGTGGAAAATGCCTGTTTTCCACATCAAAGGCTTGGATTACGGCTAATTGCAAGATGCCTCTTTTTTTCTAGCAACACCCAAGCAAGGGAAAGGGAGAATCTGGTGTATCAGCAGTTTAGCGCCCCAAAGAAATGCTGAGATTCACACCGTGTTGCTCTAAACTGATTTTCAGAATCTGAGTGGGACTGTACTCCCTACTCACTCTGTGAATTATTTGCAAGAGTAGCAAGAGATTGTGTCTTCCTGTTCCCTTGCCCAAGGAGAATTGTGGCTTCTCATTGAAATCCCACACTCTTTGTATGGCAAACGGTGGAGAAACATACATAATGTTCTGATGGTTAGAATCTATATGGAGAAAAACACACTGCTTCCTTCAGAAATCTCTGGAATAGGAGTGCTATTCCACGGGTGGATATCTCCTTTTGACCACCAGCTCCATTCAAGCGAATGGCACCTATAGCGATATACGTAGATTTTTCCCTTAAAGAGAAACCCCTGGAAATCAGACCTGCTTTTTGTGATGTCATTTTAAGCAAAGGAGTAGAAATCACTAACTCCAAATTCTTTGCCTTTTACCGCCAGGAGGCAAGTATTTGTTCCTTTACACTACCTGTTTCTCCCGTAGTGAAAGTCCAATTATGGCGTCAAATCCCTTTGTAGAAATGAATCCTGGCGCACTGCTATGTGTGTTTTGAGCTTGAAGACAGAGGTGGAAAATTCCTCTTTTCCACATCAAATGCATGGATTACACCTAAATGTAAGATACCACTCTTTTCTAGCAACATCCAAGCAAGTGAAAGTGAGAATCTGGATATCAGGGGCTTAATCTCCCCAAGCAATAGCTGGAATTCACACCGTGTTGCTATAAAATGATTTTCAGCGGGGCGTGGTAGCTCACGCTTGAAATCCCAGCACTCATGAGTCAGAGACAGGAGTATTGCTGAGTTCAAGGCTTGCCTGGGCTACATAGTGTGCTCAGAGCTAGCCTGAATTACAAAGAGAGACCCTGTCTCAAAAAAAAAATATTTTCAGAATCTGAAAGTGACTGTATTCCCTGCTCACTCTGTGCCTTATTTGCAACAGTAGGAACAGATTGTTTCCCCATGTTCCCTGTGCCTGTAGAGAACTGTGGCTTGTTATTGAAATCCCACACTCTTTAGAAGGGCAAACGGTGGAGAAACAGATATAATGTTCTGATGGTTAAATTCTGAGTCAAGAAAACCACACTGCCTCCTTCCAAAATCTCTGAACTAGGAGTGCTATTCAACGGGTGAATATTTCCTTTTGACCCCAAGCTCCATTCAAGTGAATGGCAGCTGGACTGATATTCGGAGATTACTCACTCAAAGAGAAACACCTGGTACTCACACCTGCTTTTTTTTTTCTTTTTTGGATACAGGGTCTCGCTTTGTAGTTCAGTCTGGCCCTGAAATCACTATGCTGCCCAGGCAAGCCACCATGAATACAGCAATCCTCCTGTCTCTGCCTCCCGAGTGCTGGGATTACAGGCGTGAGCCACCACATCCAGAATTTTGGTATGCGGTGTTGATTGTTGGTGGGTAGGTCACCACACCCAACATTATATATGGTTACCGGGGATCCAACTCATGTTCTTGCGCTTGTGAGGCAGGCGTCAGAACCACTGAGCTCACCCTCCGGCTCCAGACCTGCATTTTGTAAATTCAGTTTCAGGAACAGAGTGGAACTTATTACCTCCATGATCTTGGCTGTTTACCGCCAGGAGGCAAGAGTTTGTTCCTTTACACTACCTGTGTCTGCAGTAGTGAAAGTCCAATTATGACGTCAAATCCCTTTGTAGAAATGAACCCTGGTGCTCTGCTTTGTGTGTCTGGAACGTTAGAGTCTGAAGACAGGTGGAAATTGCCTGTTTTTCACATCAAAGGCTGGGATTATACGTAACTGCAAGATATCTCTCTCTTCTAGCAACGTCCAAGCAAGCGAAAGGGAGAAACTGTGATATCAGGGCCTTAATCTCCCCAAGCAAAAGTTGGTATTCATACCATGTTGCTATAAACTGATTTTCAGAAGCTGGGTGGGACTGTACTCCCTGCTCACTCTGTGCCTTATTTGAAAGAGTAGAAACAGATCGATTCTCCATGTTCTATGTACCTGAGGTGAACTGTGGCTTCTGATTGAAATCCCGCACTCTTTGTATGGGCAAATGGTGGAGAAACAGACATAATGTTCTGATGGTTAAAATCTAAATTGATAAAAGCACACTGCCTCCTTCAGAAATCTCTGGAGTGTTATCCTATGGGTGGATATCTCCTTTGGACCCCAAGCTCAATTCAAGCGAATGGCAGCTGGAGTGATATTCAGCGATTACTCCCTCAAAGAGGAACACCAGTAACTCAGACCTGCATTTTATGAAGTCAGTTTCAGGAACGGAGTGGAAATTACTACGTTGCTGCTGTTTGCCATTTACCGCCTGGTGGCAAGAGTTTGTTCCTTTAGACTACCTTTGCTGCAGTAGTGAAAGTCGAATTATGACATCAAATCTCTTTGTAGAAACCAGTCCTGGTGCTTGCTATGTGTGTTTGGACCATGAGAGCCTGAAGACAGAGGTGGAAAATGCCTGTTTACCACATCAAATGCTTGAATTACACCTAATGACTAGATGCCTCTCTTTTCTAGCAACATACAAACAAGCGACTGGGAGAATAAAGCATATCAGGAGCTTAGCCTGCAGAAGCAAAAGCTGGAATTCACAATGTGTTGCTGTGAACTGATTTTCAAAATCTGAGTGGGACTATACTCCCTGCTCACTCTGTGCCATTTTTAGATCCCTAAATTTTTTTTAATTGCATTCTTTATTGGTACAATTTATATACATCTCAAAATCACATATAACATTGGGAAATTTGTACCAGTATATGCCACAAGTTAATTCTCATTTTTACCCATATCCCTACCCACTCCCCCCTCCTCCCCCCTTATACATGCTCTTTTATTTTCTTTCTGTATCATATTTATTCCTTCCCCTCATCAC
>PVIC010058440.1:0-10383 GCA_004025085.1 Thryonomys swinderianus | reverse complement strand
TAGAAGGATGGTTCAGTCTCTGTACTCTCAACCAAGAAAGGTAAGACACAATGTCCAAGGAGATTCAGTTGCTTGCAAATACCGAAACAATCAATAAGCAAAAAAGTTACAATGGCATACAGGGCTTCGGATTCCTTCAATATTATTTTTACTTCATATTACACCCTACTTTGTGCAAAACAGAGTAATATGTACTTCAAGGATAACATAGCATCCAGTAGTAATTTCAATATATATTAAGAATCAGTGGATTCAACAGAAATTTTTTTTGTTCAAAATTGGCCTTAACTAATGGTTTTTTAAAAATGTGTTTCAGGGGGGCCAGGGATTTAGCTCAGTGGTTTTGGTGCATGTTTCCCAAGCATAACATTCCAAGTTCGATCCCCATTACCAAAATAAGAAGAAAAAAAAAAGTGTTTCAGTTAAAAAAAAAAAAAAAGGCAACAGATTAACACCAGTGTAACTTTCTGAGGTAGCAAAAAGGGTAGTCGCTGATTTAAGAAAAATTATAAACATTCCTCGTGCCTTTATTTTACAATACTTTTAAATTCTAGTATATAATTTCATACAATACACACACACACACACACACAGAAGCTCACACACACACTCATACAGACCCTCTCTCAGAAGTTATTCTCATTTTATAGTTAACGGAGACATCAAGAAATTAGTAAACATACCAAGGTAGGAATCACACTCGATCTTTAAAATTCCACAGTCCATATCCTTTATGCATTTTCTCAACTCCAATTAGAGTCAGTGAAAATAAAAACTCACTGAAAATATCTATTATGATGACATAAAATACTTGCATAATGCTAAGAGAATACTAAAGCACTATTGGCTACAAAGCAGAAAAAAAATTGCTAACATCTGAGTGCTTAAGGATTATGGTTAGTCAGGGAATAAATCAGTGACTCCCTCATCTGAATTTCCAAATATAATGAAATTTAGTTTTATTGCCTAAGAAGCCAAATGTCTCCATCCTTAGAGAAAAGTTGAGCAATTCTTAGAATGACAAAACAAAGCCTTCAAATTTTCCAGGAATACAGAAAAAAAAAAAATTCACTTGATAAAAAATCCCGAAATTCCTAAACTTCAGGATTACATATATTAAAGTCCTGATAAGCATTAATAGGCATTTCTAAGTTAACTACCCAAGAAGAAATTAATTCTGTCACTAGATAAGATCCAAGGAGGTCCCCCCAAAAAGGTGGGGATCTCAACTCAGAGCACTGTGTAAGCTCTTGATACTCACATCAAAGAAAAAGAATTTCAGTATAATATATCACTGTAAGGAGCAGGCAGATTTATTTATTAGACAGAACAAAATGCAAGGGAGAGTAAAAAAGGATCCCTCTTGAATTACTGGCATTAACACTCTTATGCAGGGGTTCTATCTGGCCTGCTCACACACACAAAAAAATAAAGCCAGTAATTAAGCATTGTGCTGCAGTGGGCCAGGGCCCAGTCAAGCAGTATACCATTTCTGGTTTAGCAGCTGTGGAAGAATCCCTGCAGCTTGAGGGGCAATATGACTCACTGCTCTTGCATGGGTGTGTGAGAAGGACACCTATCTACGTTTCCATCATAAGCCAATTGCTCCAGCTTATGGAGAAATCTCATCATGGGGTGGTCTACAAGGCTCTGTGTCTCCTGAAATCTGAGGAGACTGTAGGTTTAGAGACTTCTAGGCCTCACTTGGGGAAAAGTATACAGAACTAGACTTGTAAAAGTTGGTAATTTGGATGTCAATGAAAACTCTAAAAATCATTTGAGATACTCTTTGATTATTGGTGTCCTCAATATTCAAAGGGGGTAAGCCAGACAAAATAAATTTAGAGCCAATAAACCTTAAGTGATTACCATGTCCATGTGCAGAGCTGAGCAGAGAGGTCTGACCAGGGTTTTAAGGTAATAAAGCAAAAAAATTGAGTTTCATTGTCTCTGCTCAACTTTAATTTCTCTATCTTAACTTAATTCTACTGCCATGATGAGCAACCACACAAACATTTATTTTTGCAAACACATTGTGCACCTACTTCAAACTGGTCTAGTTTGTATTCTTATTCCACATCAAAAAAAACTCTATAAAATTCATAGAGAATTTCAAATATATACCCTATCCTTTGTGAGAGCAAAGGAAATTTTTCCACTGCCCTTGGTTGGTTTGATGGAATAAACTGAGTCAGGTCAAATAGGAGAAAAGATATTCTAATTCATTAACTAGTAAAAAAGAGGGGGATCACACAGCACAGGGAAAAGACACAGAAATGTAATCACCCACTAGCCCAACATGATTCAGAAAATTTTCTGTCCCTTTTTTCAAGGGAGGGGGATAACAGGGAAACTCAAGTGAATAGTAACGATCTGTAGGGGACCTAAGTGACCTCAAAGACATTTTACAGCCTGAGACAAACTCCTTACTCTAGAACAGACCATGATTTATACAAGGTTCTCTATGGAACTAAAATGGAAGGCATTTATATATGAGGAGTCTGTCCACGAATGTGGACAAATATCAGTCTGTCAATATGAAGAGATGGTCTTTTAAGTTTAGTTTAATAAGACTTAAAAGATTTTCTTAAAAATACTCAAGAAAACTGTCCTCTTCTGTTAGACTGAGTTAGGTAAGCACAAGATCACTGGAGGAAACCTCTCTGTGTCAGGTGGCCAGAGAGAACTGGATTCGAGGGAGGCACCTTCTAAGGTACTCAGCACGTACCAGTCTTTGGAGTTTCAATTCTCAGCCCCAGCATCTTTAAGTGCAAACCTGCTTCTAATCAGAATACAGACAGCACAGCTGGGGCTATGGAACCATTTTCCCCCCCCCCAACACTCCCCCCACCACTCAGCTGTGGTCCATCATGCCCTGAAAGGCATGGGAGTTGCTTAGGCCCAGTGTACATTTCAAATCGTCAAACTCACTGTTCCTCTCTGTCCATGCCATTCTCCTCTCCCCAGAATGTGCCCAGTTGCTCCAAGCATCTCTTCCCCTTCAACTTCATTAAATTACCTGCTTTTTCTTACCGTTTTGTACAACATCCAGTTCTTTGTTCACATCACATACTAGTACATGGAAACCTGTCCACAGACCCCAACACCCACTGTATCAAATATATAAACAAAAAAACAGAAAACATAATTTCCCGAGATTTTTTAAACTGTAATTTTAACCTTTTATTTTCCTTCAAATGTTAACATTTTGTGCTTTCTATGAGGAATTTTCCCATAGTATAATAATCCTTTTCATAAGTTTATAGGACTCTAAATTTTCTTTCATTTTTTTTTGTGATACTCTAAATTTTAGAGGGCCCTCTGTGTTCAAGGATCTCTACCTTTATTTCTTGCTTTATTTTTTACTTCTTTCTCCTTTCTGTTTTGCTTAGCTCACATTTGTTTTGTTTTGTTTGATGGCAGTACTTGATACTGAACTACAAGCCTCTGCACAGAGCTACATCACAGACTTTAAATTTTTGAATTTTTTTTTTTTTTTCCCTTCTGAGACAGAGTCTTCCTGAATCACTAAGTTGCCCAGCTAGGATTGAACTTGCAATTGTCCTGCCTCAACTTCCCGAAGTGCTGGTAATACAAGCATGTGGTATCACCCTTCTTTCATTCAAGGGCTAAAGAACATCATTTTCTTCCTGATATTGCAATAATATAACATAGTATGATTAATCACCAGCTAGTAAACTGAAAGAAGGCAAGGATTATTTCACTCACTACTATGTTTGTATCAACTAGTACAGTGTCTGGTGCACAGTGAGTTTGGTCAAGTTAAGTCTAAAGAGAAGAACTTGAGTAAGACTCATCACAGGACTTGAGCTCATTTACAGGAAAAAGGCACAAATGTACTGCGATTGAGAATAAGAAGTGTACATAAATCAGGTCAACTCATGATTTTCTATCTCTCCTAGATTCAAAAAGCATACACAGATATAGTACACTTACTAAGCAAATTTTCTACATTTTCCTATACTCTAGCTAGAATTCCACAGAAGTACTCACTTTCTAATTCTGGCACTATCACTCTTACTTGCAAAAAATTATATAGTACAATACTGTTTAAATTCCCTATTGTAGATGTTAAAAAGGTAAACTGAAGCACAATTCTAAAAGCATTTGAAGAAACAACTCATGACCCAGAAAACTCTGTATCAGAAATGATCCAGGAGCTTTACCCAAGAAACATAAGGGCGTTTATGTGATAAACACAGAAGTAAAGCAAAATATCTGATTACACAGTGTTCTTATTAGAGTGGTGGTAAACCTATGGCACCATGTCGCAGCTGGCTGGTAGTTATCACTGAAGATCTAAAAGATTCGTCATCATTGCATCTTATTTGAAAGTCACTAGTTATATAGTTTGCTAGTTGCCTGTGATTAACTGAATTTTATTACATTTTTAATACAGCCTTTGGAAGAAACAGATCAAATTAAGTTTTACTTTCATTTGTCAGTCAATCAAGGTTTAAGTCACAAGTGATATCTACTGCGTTTTATGCACTCAGATTCTTCAGGCCTGACTTCCATTTTTCACTGAATATAAAACTTCACACAGAAATACCATGAATGGTTCAGGTGGGCTACATTTCCTACTACCACAGTGAAGATTTTTCTTGACCTCGAAATAAATCAGTCATCTACCTCTGTTGATACATAAATGTGAGGCTTAGTGAGGCCAGAAATTCTAAATTCAAGAAGTATTTTCCTAAATCCAGGAACAGAGCTATAATCAATGGTAAGCCTTTTCATTTAAGACAGAAAAAAAGACAACTCAGGAAGTAACAAACTCAAAAGAACTAAATCTCTCAAAAAAAAAAAAAAGACCCAATCTAAAACTGGACTACTGAATAAATAATTCTCAGAGGAAGAAGTATGAATGGGCAATAAATACATGAAAAAAGAATTCTACATCTCTAGTCATTAGAAAATAAAAATTAAAACACCACTGAGATTCTATCTTACTCTACAAAGAATGACTGTCATCAGGAAGCCAAATAACAAGAAATGCAGGCAAGATTTCTAGAGAAAAAGGAACCCATCTATATTGTTGGTGTAAATGTAAACTAGTATAGCCATTATGGAAATCAGTATGGATATTCCTCAAAAAACTAAAACTAAAAATTCCATTAGACTCAGCTATTCCCTTCCTGGTATCTTCCTGAAAGAGTTAAAGGCATAACATTACAGTGATACATGCATATCCATGTTTGTATCAGCACAATTCCTAATACCTAAATCTTAGACATCACCTATATGTCCGTGAATAGATGAAAGATAAAAGAAATGGAGTCTTTATATACTATAGCCATCAAGAAGAATAATCTTGAATCATTTGTAGGGAAACATACACTTGAGATCATAATATTAACAGAAAAAAATCAGATATACCAGTATAAATGCCACATGGTTTCTCTAAGATGAGAAACTCAAAATATAAAAAAAGAGCAAAGTTACACATCTTCTGCCAAGGGAGGGAGCCAAAGATTGAGGGATAGGGAAAAAAGAAGGAAAGGGTATGAAAAAAATAATTAAGATGTGTTATGTCCATTACCAACTCTACACGAAGAATACAGTCATTTATCGTAAACCTGAACTAATAAAAATAAAATTTGGAAAACAAACTAAATGAGAATTTACAGGAAGATACTAGCAAAGAACAATGGATAAAGTTGATCCTAGTAAAGTGTCGGTTTCCATTTTTCCTTACAGTGTTCTTGTCCTGGTCACCAAACCTTTAAACCATACCTGTAATATATAGATGGCCCTCAATAAATTCTCTGTCCCTTTCAACTGTAAGACAAAACAAATGAATCATAAGTAGAAACTCTAAATGCAATTCTCCCTCAAAACGTTGTTGTACAGCAGTGTATCCTAAATTCATACAGAATTAAACATATTATTGAGCCAAATAAGAACCTTCATATAAGGAAACAATGTTTCTATGAAATATAAATTTTCAGTTCCATAAACCCAACTGGTAAATTCTTTCAGAAAACCATCTGTGTTTAAATGAGAGTATATTCACTCTGGAAAACATGTAGGTGATCCAAACTTTTGTGAATCAAATCTTATCTTTGAATTACCATATGTGCAATTTAAATAAATTGCATTTCACTTGTTCTTGATGTTAATAATCAGATTCCTAACATAGCTCTCTTGTCCAATTAAATCTTTATGTACATTTATTGTACTGTACTTAAATTTACATAATTTGTAGTCTAAAAATAAGCTTTCTTATACTAATGAAACAAAAGCAATATGCTCAAAACAGAACTCTCAAATTAAAGTGCTGTAGAATGCTGTATAATGTTTAGTTTTACACATGTCATAATTCCTTGAATCAAATACAGTTTGAGGTCATATTTAGTTACATTCAGATATCTTATGAGCTTTGAGAAACTCCACCTATCTAAACATAATGCAAGGCATAATAAAATGTTCTATACGCTCAATACTATAAAAGAGCTGTTGGGAGAAAAGTCCCAGATTGCGACATATAAGCAAACTATTCCTATCCAATAGTACATTCTCCAACAAGAATTATGTCACAGACACTCTGGGCTCCTGGATATTCTTGACCAAGTCTGTTCCCTCCTTTAATCTTAGGAGTTCCCTTTATCCTTTAGTAGCTACGTAGCTGCTACTAGTCAATATTTATTTATAGTAAGCCTTCTCTGTTCTAATTTTTATACTTTCTGTATCTTGATTGGACTTCAGAAAATTTCCTTAAAAGCAATTTATGTCTTCTAACAATATATTAATAATATAATTCTGTATTTTTTAAGAAAATAAATCTCAAAAACAACCAGGAAGGTAAATTTTACCATGTCTGCTCAGGTGTACATTAGGATATTATTTATAGGGCAATTAGAGCATAGAAAGCACTAATAATTCAATTAAGAAATTAAATCACTAAATACTGGTGACTGAGCCCAATCTGCAGACCTGCTCCTTTCCTGGACGTTGAGCTGGGGACAAAACTTGTAACTAAACCCTGTTTAGTTTTTATGATATGTAGCCCTTATACTGAAACTACCTAGCTTGTCCTTTTTTGTTTGCTCCCATACACCTGCCACCTCATTAACATATATACAATAAACTCCAAGAGTTGTAGGGACTGTGCCAGAAACTGGGGATAGAGTGCTTCTTGTTAGTTATGCCAGGACAGATAAAGCTACTTGTAGTTAACAGAAGGCATGAAATCTTGTTATGCTTCTTTGTCCTTGCTCATACACATCTTTTGGCATGAAAAAATACCTTCAGTCTACTTATATATTTTCAACAGTTCATTGCAATCATTACCTCCTATTCTTCCTAGATTCTCTCCTTACCCCTTCCAGTATGAACAGTATCTCACCTAAATTAGAATATCACATGTGCATTTCTGGCTCACGCTACAACCAAACTACAAGCTTCTCTGTGTATCACTTATTTCTCAACCTGTTTAAAACAGACTAAATGACTAGCTGCACAGGATACTAACTGCCTGCTGAGTATTTAAGCAGAAATGTACAGAAGGCTATCAAAAACCTTAGTCTATAGTTAACATGAAGATGCAACAAATTTATTGAGTGTACAAACTTTGTACCAATGAACATACATGTCTGAGAACATAATCTCTCAAAAATAGAGCTTACGATGTAGAAAGTGAAAAATCAGACTATAAATATTATGAAAATTCCTACAGTTAAGAAGCTGATACACAGTATGTCTTCTTAGCAACTAAATTACACTGTGCTTTACATTCCATAGGTAAATATATATTTTAAATCATGGTAACAAACTCATAGATTTGTTGCCTAATAGCTAGGGCTGCTTACTGCTAACTTTACTGAATAATTATCTTTTTTTAAAAATCATAAATTATTGTATTGGTACATTTTATATACACATTATGATCACAATCAATTCTGTGTGTTTGCAATACACTTATAAATACAGTACTTAAATTTTTGGCGACATACCTGAAAAGGTTTAAAACTTAAAACATAAAAAATATTGAGACTGAAGTGGGAAGGACTGATGACAGAACCATAAAGCAGTAGCCTGAGAGAAAGCAAGTAAGAAGCTACAATTTGGGGTGATAAGAGGAAAGTAAGATGAGCAAGCCGCTGTAGTCTTTGAGATAAGAAGGTAGGATGTGTCTGCAAACTAGATACATGCAAAGACAGCAATGGATCTGAATAAAAACTGACCCTACACTTCATCATACCTTCACTAGAATGCATTTCTCTTATAAAATATAAGCATATAAAACATTTTTAACTACAGGTTGGAAACTCAGACACATGGAGAAAATAAACCCCAATCTGTCTGGAAACCCATGTCCCTTCTGGTAAAAATGAATGATTAATAATATTCCTTTGGACGCCATTTCAAACCCCAAGAATAGTATGTAGATATGATATGTAAAAGAATGTATAAATTAAATCAGTCTAAAATCAAATGACAGGCACAATTTTTTATATACACACATTTACAAATCTTGTTGTTTTAACTATAGGAGTTAATAACTCTTGTTATTAAAAATTACTGTTTTCTCTATAAAAAAATAATAATAGGGCCGGAGGGTTAACTCAGTGGTCCCGGCGCCTGCCTCGCAAGCGCAAGGTCCTGAGTTCGATCCCCAGTAACCACATATAATGCTGAGCATGGAGACATGCCCACCAACAATCAACACCGCATACCACAATGCCGGACGTGGTGGCTCACGCCTGTAATCCCAGCACTCGGGAGGCAGAGACAGGAGGATTGCTGAGTTCGCGGTGGCTTGCCTGGGCACCATAGTGAGCTCAGGGCCAGCCTGAACTACAAAGCAAGACCCTGTCTCAAAAAGCAAAAAATAAATAAATAATAATAATAATAATAATAATAACAATAATAATATTCCTTTGAGATCCTACAAAAATAGAATATATCCTTTGTTAGGTGTTTCTGTCTATGGAGAAGCTGGCTGTCTTGGAGTAGCCAATGTTTTTGTCTCTTCCTGGGGCTGCCTATCAGTTTTGTTTCTTTTCTATAATAAATAAAACTTTCCAATTTAAACTTCTACCTATAAAGACATGAAATTGCTTCAGTTTTAATCTCTGTTGTCTCTGAAGCAAGAATCCATACTAGTCAGTAACAGTATAACAATCTGACAGAAGGTAGCAATAATTACAAGACAGCTATTCCTCCAGTACAGCAGTTATCACACATTGAACAGCTTATCCACTCATGTGATTGCCCAGACATTTGCTATGTTCACAAAGTAAAATACTCACAAGTTTCCATAAATATTTATTTAGCACTAACTTAAAAGTAACTGTCACCTCTTATTCACAGCAAGTATATTCCATTCTATATGAAATCATACACTCTGTAGTACAATACTCTGCTTGAGACACTGCAGGAACTACAATTACTAAGCTACAGAAAAAGAATAAAGTTCTAAACTATCATCAAAATTTAGGACACATTTGTGAAGATTCCAAAACAAAAAGGGCCAAGAATACTCTTCAATAATGGTTAGGAAATGAGTATGAGGCTCAATTATGTATTATGAAAGACAACAGCAATGAAATTTACTCCCAAACATTAATGACATATTGTAAGAAAACCCTAAAACATAGTAATTTTCTTACTTGAAATTATAAGTGCTAACTTAGGTTCATCTCTCCAAGTGCTAAGTTAGGCCATTTGCAAAATTTCCTTAACCTTGTTATTCTGAATTTCCCTAGGTTTTTTTTTTTATTGGAATCTTTATTGGTACATTTTATATATCCATATCTATCCACATACATACACATACACACATCAAGATCATGCTCAACATTGAGAATTTGTACCAGTATATGACATGACTTAATTCTCATTTTTTCCTCTTCCCCCGCAAATAATACTCAAATAATACACAAAATCAAATCCAAGTACATTGAGACTTAAATGTCAAAAGGAAAGCAATAAAAATATTAGGCACAATAAATGAGAACATGTTTATAAAACAACCATGTAAGTTCAAAAAAATAAAAGAAACTAATTACAATACATATGAAACTAAATTAAAACTAAGAATTCTTAAGCCAAGCCAAGACCTATAGTACCAGCTCCCTGGGAAGCTCTAAAAGGACAATAATTTTAGAATCTGATATAGAAATGCAAAGAGTAAGAATATCCAAAATAATTTATCAAACCAAATTAACTTCACTTACTAATTTCAAGACACATTTTCAAGCCACAATAATCGAGACAATATGGTAAAAAGATAGAACAAAATGAAATGTAAAAACAGACCCACTTAGCCGGGCATGGTGGCTCACGCCTGTAATCCCAGCACTCGGGAGGCAGAGGCAGGAGGATTGCTGAGTTCGAGGCTTGCCTGGGCTACATAGT
>PVIC010058439.1:0-10380 GCA_004025085.1 Thryonomys swinderianus | reverse complement strand
TCTCTTTCAGTGAATCTGTTGTTTGTGTAGACAAAGGCTGTTGATTTTTGAGCATTGACCCTGTATCCAGCAACACTACCAAATTTGGTAATTAAGTCTAGCAGTCTCTTGGTTGAGTTTTTAGGATCTTCAAGATAGAGTATCATATCATCAGCAAATAATGCCAGTTTAACTTCTTCCTTTCCTATCTTTATTCCTTAGAAGTTTTAATTTTCAAAAAAAGTAATTCTTTTTTTCCCTAAAATATATAATTTTTAACTCTTTGCTTTTGTCAGGGCAAATTCTGTTCATAAAATTTGAAATCATTATTACTGTGATTCTTTTTAGAATAACATGTTAAAATAATTCTGTAGTTGGGAACTCTGCAGTATAATTTAATCCCAGAAGGAAGCAAATATAACTCATTTACATGAAACTAAGTAAGCAGTTGACGTCAAGGATTTTATTTACAGCCCATTAGGGATTTTTTTGGTTTCTATTTTATCACAATCATTCCTTTCTACATAATAGAATAACTTAAGAACGACGACACATATAATTAGAAGCATATACTGTATTGTTTTACAAAACTAAATGCAAGTCAATTTTTTTTTTTTGAGACAGGGTCTTGCTTTGTAGTGCAGGCTGTCTCCGAGCTCACTATGTAGCCCAGGCAAGACTTGAACTCAGCTATCCTCCTGCCTCTGCCTCCCAAGTGCTAGGATTATAGGCATGAGCCACCACACCCAGTGCAAGTCAAATTTTTAATAGAGCTGTATTGCAGTGGTCAAATTCTGAGTTTGTAGAGGAGAATCAGCATTCTGATTTAGGAAGGAATTAACTAATTGAAAATAGAACTCATTCTCATGCTGAACTGTCAGCATTAATCTTGTGAGGATATACTGTCCCAAAGAAATTACACAATCAAGTTTATAGTAGTATTCCAAAATATCAGATAATGTTCTTTTTTCCAGTATTTTTTAGAATGTATGGGTGCCATTTTGAATTTAGATTTTTATGGTAAAACATACTGATCTAAAATCATAACTTTAAAAATTCTTCTCTAGAACATTTTTAGTCATTTTCCAGGTTTTTGCAAACTTTTATTAATCCTTTCAGATGAAAAATGAGAATTTATTGTCAGTTCTTTATTCAGATTACTTAAGGAAAATAAAATACATTGGTTTGAAAAACAAGGGAGTAATGAATAGGGAAATAAAAATAAAATAACCTGGTTATGTATGAGGCTTCTTCTTAAAGACTTCTAAAGTTCTTTTATAAGGAATTGTCTCTACTCTATGGGTTAACCCCATCCTACCTCAGTTCCTGACTCTTAAAATCACAGCTTCTCCTTTACTCTCAGTGAACACCATCACCATCAGTAGGCTGTGTAGAACATTAGAAATTTCCACTTTGCATTTGGGAGTGAAAAAAATATATTAATTATTTTGGAATCACTGCTTAAGTATTGCTGGTCACTGTTGGATTACATTTAAATAGCTTAGAGACTGTGGGAGATAAGAAATAAAGGTCTTCATTATTTAAATCCATTATGAATTTCTATAAAATGGTTTTTCATTAGTAGTAAATAAATCCCATATTTATAGGGACTGAATCAAATATTTGTTTTGCTTTTTTCTCTCACCAGCTCAATTTATTGCTTCAGTGCTTCCTAACAGAGAATTACAAAAAAAAAGAAAATTTCCTTTTGTTGCTCTTTTTTACTTAATATACATGCTTTGATAAGATCCTATGATATACCAATATTTTACTTTGTACATTCTCCATAATGCTGCAATCAAGTTTTTATTACTAAACTATCCAAGTCCTGTTGTCTGGCACCATTTACTTCTGTTGGCAGTTTTTGAAGAATGTAAACTAATTTTAATATTAGCTTAAACAAAATAGAAAAGCAAATATGTTGCCAAAAATACAAATAATATGCTGTACAACTGAAGATAAAAGGGCTTTTGTTGTTTGCTGATTTCAATGGACTACGTTAGTAATTCCCTTTGTAGCACTGGTTACAAAGAATGCTCCTGTTGATTGCTCTAGGGTAATTGTATATCCAGAGACCCACTCAGATCTGCCCCAAATTGTAATAATATGTCTGAAGACAGTGAGAAATTCTACCAGAAGAGTCAGTGTAAAATGCCATTTTAGTAGTGCCTGAGTTGTGACCAAATGGGCGAGTTCCTTAGTCTGAGGGTACCTAGACTAAAATTCACATTTTAGTAGATTTTAGACTAAAGTCCTGTCATCTCAGAGGATTATTGCTATACTGTAATTTTGAATTTTATCTTGTTTGTTCCACCTTCCCTATATTTTTTCTCATTACTTCTTTTTTCAGTTTTTACCCTCATTTTTTGCTGTTCTTTAAGAGAAACAGTATTGCGCTGGGCGTGGTGGCTCACGCCTGTAATCCCAGCACTCAGAAGGTAGAGACAGGCGGATTGCTGAGTTCGAGGTTTGCCTGGGCTACATAATGAGCTCAGAGCCAGCCTGAACTACAAAGTGAGACCCTGTCTCAAAAAAAAAAAAAAAAAAAAGAGAAACAGTATTGCTACACAACTGCTGTGGTAAATTTAAAGCTAAACTATAACAAATAACATGCGTGATTATTTTCAGATGAGGCTTAGGCCCATAACTGATTATGAATTACCCCAATCTCTCAATGTTTTTATAATACAGTTTTTCCATTCATTATAAAAACAATGTGTAGGCAGTGTTTCAAAGAAGAAGGGGCAGGCAATCTGCTGTGAATAAAAGGTAGTGATTACCCGTTAGTCTATTCAGAATCTCAGACTTACTGAGCCAAGAAGATGAGCCTGTCTCACATACTTTCCTCGACCTCAAGTTCACATCATACCAGTTATTTACAGTGTGAGTTAGTGCAAGTTATTTTAGTTCACTGTTCATTCTTTTCCTAATCTATAAAATGGAGCTAATCATATTACTTCTTTGAGTTGTGGAGTTTCAGTAGTGATTGACATGCAGTTAATACCTAACAAATGTTACATTTTGTTACAGTGTATTATGATTGTGTTCTATTATAGCCCTTTAATATTCTGTGCTATATAAAAAGTCAGGAAGAATTTGTAAAATTTCTGCAGTAATGCTTCTATCACTTAAGGAATATTTATAAACATCAGCTTTATAGTCTTACATGGGGAGTTAGAGTCATCGAACTAGCAAATTGATAAATCTTTTCAGTATTTTCCTAGCAAATATATATTTAATATGACAGTAGTCATTACTGGCATTTACTAATGTGTTAAGCACTATCTTAGCATTTCATGTGTATTAACTCACTTAATCCTTTCTACCACCCTATGAAATGCAGGTACCTCTTGCCACAAATAAGAAACCTGAAATGCAGAAACATTAAGGAACTTGTGTTTGCTTTACTGTCATAAGCAATAGATATGCTATTTAAGATTGAGGCTTAAGATTGAGACAGTGTAGCAGATGATTGAGATCTAAATTTTGGACCTGTGTTGCTTGTAAAAGAACCTGTCTGCCTGTAGCAGTAAATAGCTATTAGGTTCTGTGGGTAAGTTGGTCAACTACTCTGTACCTCAGTTTTCCAATCTATAAAGTGGAATTTATTAAAATATCTCCCATGGTATTTTTAAAAAGATTAAATGACTAAACACATCTAAAGCACTTAGAATGGTATCAGAAGAATCACACATGGTACACTGACCCAGTGTGTGCTTGTATTTTATCGTGACATTATA
The DNA here is from genome assembly GCA_004025085.1 of Thryonomys swinderianus. Classification (NCBI taxonomy): domain Eukaryota; kingdom Metazoa; phylum Chordata; class Mammalia; order Rodentia; family Thryonomyidae; genus Thryonomys; species Thryonomys swinderianus. Next base: position 6,661 of record PVIC010058439.1, on the reverse strand, counting down.
CATGTTCAAACTAATGGTATATGCATGTAGGAATCTGCCACAATGAAATTCATTAATCTGAATAACCAATAAAAAGTGGGAAAATTACTTTACAAGCAGTTCTGTATATTATTAAAAATTATAAATAGTAACTTTACTGGCTACCTATAGTTCTTAAAAGTTACCATTAGTACCCAGCTGGCTGCCAGAGAGAAGCACTGGCTTGGGCAAGGAAATAAACAGGTTAGAGTCAGACCGAGAGGCCTAGATCAAGTTGAACTGAGAGGATAGAGTTGGACCAGAGCTGTAGGTTAAAATACAGGCAAGCATAAGGACTGAAGGTCTGACAGCACATGCCAACAAGTCATTTTAGAGAAACAAGTGGTTATTGAAGCTAAAGGTCCCATTAAAAGGCAGAACATGGAAGACAGGAAGCAAAAATGAAGAATTAAATGGGAAACAAGATTTAGGAATTTTCTACCTCATTGCTGCAAGAATGTGCAGTCAGATCAACCTGTAGGTTATAGCTGCTTTTCCTTCATTTTTCCAGTTTGTGAGAGAAGTTCTCTTCCTGGATTCTTTATGGCACTTATTGAAGGATAATAGTTGCACATATGGTTAAAAATTTTAAAAGTCTATGATTTTTTTTTAGTGAATCACTTGGCAATTGCTGAGTTAAATGTAATTACACTAATTAAAGCTGGTCCAAGAAAGAATTCTACATGTCCATTATTGGTGGGGAAATAGAAGATGCAGATGAATATTTGTATAGATTTTCATTTTCTGTATTATTAATTTTGTTATATAAATAATGTTTCTTAAGGAAAAGTATTCTATTTTCTTTATACTTAAAAGGTAAAGTTTTTACCTTCTTGAAAAAGATGGAGACTATTTAAGTGAGAATAAGTGAAACTTGTTTATAGGAAGGGAATTAACCACCGTTACTCACATTTGTCAGAAACTCTAAGACAGGAGAAAAGAACATTTTAAAAATATGTTAACAGAGCAAGGGAGGGCTTCCAGTCCAAATATGATTGGAAATCTGGAGGTGGGCTAAACCGAAAGTAGAGGATCCTGCCTGATTGTTTGCTTAGGGGAAGATATTTGGCTTTGTCTAAATGTTGATCCTAAGTTTGAAGTGGGTGCCCCCCCAAAAAGCCAGGGAGCTTTGTGAATAAGTTCTAAGCATCTGGGACTGATTATTACAGAGGTCATGATTTGGCTACTGGGGCAAGTATAGACTCTTGTGTCTGCATTTGGACCACATCACTGTCTGCTGTCCTTTTATGTATTCACTCTCTCAACTCTGTACAAGACCCGAAGGAAAGTGGCCTCATAAAATTTTCAGTGCTGTTAACAAAATTTATCCATAGAATTATTTCCATAGTTTTCTTTTACCACAGTAGAGAGCAAATAAACATTAGTATTTGTTTTTATTCCCAGAATAAGGAAGAGCCAAAAGTGTAGAATCAGGCCTTAACACAGACCTTGTTCAATTGTGCAACATTTACCTTAAAAGAGTGTACATTTTAATGATTTAATATTACATATTTAATTCAATGAACAAATGCTCTAACATCCTTTAATGCTTTGTGGATATTGTGATTAAAATTTTGATTAATAGTTTAAATAGCTTTTTTTTCAATTATGATGAAATGTTTCCTTGGTTGTTTCTTGAGGTAGTTGGATAGGTACCCCCTTCATTCCACTAAAATATCTGTAGTAATTATGCAAATCTTCAGGTTCATTACAAGGAATTTAGATATAGAGATTACTTTTTAAAGGCTTTAAGAGTATTATAGCATGTGTTTCTAATTATTTAAAACCTTTGATTCTTGAAATGCTTTTTTTATCTCCTTTCTTGTTCCTCACAGCCTGACTTTTTCAGAGTGCAGCTGTAAAAAGAACCTTAAACTTTAAATTCGACTCCAGGCGGTTGGATTTTGTTTTAACGTAAATAAACCATACAGGTGTTGCCTTGGGTAATTTACAGCAGGAAACCTTTTAGGAAGAGTCATTGTTCTAAGGATAAAATTATTGCAATAGTCTTGAGCCCTTGGGCTCTGCAGACCTTGTGAAAGCTAAAACCCAAGAGAGAAAAGAACTCCCCTTAATCAGCAGGTAGAATTCCATTTTAATGAACCTGGAGGGACCGAAGAATTGCTCTATTAGATCTCAGTCTCTTCGAATACTGAGCCAAATCCTGCAGAAAGTTACAAGGGTAGATTTTCTCTTTTTATTGCTGTAGACAAATCTGTACCATGAAGCAATAGAGAGTAGTTCTCTCATCCCAAAGCACCAGAAAAAGTAACTTGTTTTGACCTTCTGCCATCACAGTGTTTCATTGCATTGTAAAAAGATGTTAATAGGGCCGGAGGGTTACCTCAGTGGTTCCAGCGCCTGGCTCGCAAGCACAAGGTCCTGAGTTCGATCCCCGGTAACCACATATAATGCTGGGCGTGGAGACACACACACCAACAATCAACACCGCATACCACAATGCCAGACGTGGTGGCTCACGCCTGTAATCCCAGCACTTGGGAGGCAGGGACAGGAGGATTGCTGAGTTCGCGGCAGCTTGCCTGGGCCAACCTGAACTACAAAGCGAGACCCTGTCTCAAAAGCAAAAAAAAAAAAAAAAAAAAGATGTTAATAAAATTTAGCTTCTCTAAATATTTCTGACCTTCAAGACTTAAAAATTGTTACAGTTTGGGAATAAGGAGGGTTTCACTAAGACTTACATTCTGGTTGTTGGGTAGATACAGTAATAGTATTCTTGTATCCGTGAGCCAAAAGGTATAATATGTTTGTGAGTTAGGATATAAGCACGTGTTTTATGTATATAATAGTTATTAAAATAGGATTCAGCCTGTTGTTTGAATGATGGAGTCACTACATTTCTAATTCTTACAGATTTTCTGATAAACAGAACTTCTGTTAAGAAATATTAATGTAATTTAAAGAAAACTATAAAATTCCAAATTAAAAAAAAGGAGCTGTTACAATTACCAGTAACAAATGTAAATACAGGTGGCAATAAGTTGGTCTCTGTGAGGCTCCATGCAGGAGAAATAGTGCCAATTACTATCACAAATGTTTGTAATTGTATCTATTGCTGGGAAACAATAAATGCTTTTTTAATATAGCAGGGCCATAAATGCACATGCTGCTGTTATTTAAACAAATACAATTTTCTTCAAATTTATCCTTGAAACACCTGCTATAATCAAAAAGAGGTGAATGCTATCAAAATAAACTGCCTAAATTAACTAGAAATACATACATTTTTAGAACAGTCTGCATGATTACTCAACTGTCACATCTCTCAGAATGAAGAAAAATATTCTGTGATAGACTCTTACAGCAAGCTTTCTTTAAAAGTGACTACGCAAAACAGAACATTCATTGGGCCTGCTATGTATTTTAAACAAGGTGTTATTTTGTGGGTTTAAAGTTGTATATCCAAGGGCATCTGTTTTTTGCTTTCTTACCTGTGAGTCATGGATAAATATTGGGGGTCTGGGAGAAAATACTCTGTTTAAAATTAATAGTGTGTAAAAAATAATAGCACAGGGGTGGAAAAAAACTCAGCCATCCTAAGCAACTGGAAAGGATTTTTAGTTACTTCTGTCATAACCTTGTGGAACATTCAGGATATCCCTTGTTTAAAGATAGTTGATGATACTTCCTATTTACCATGAGTGTGATAAATGTTTCAACTGGATGGGGAAAGGTGCCATTTATCACAAACTGAAATAGAGGAACAAGTATTTTTGCTTTGGAGATTACCATCAACTATAACTGAAGAGCATAATAGTGGCAGATTTCAAGGAAATAACTAGTGAAGACTACATGTTTTATAAACACTGCAGAGGGAAGGAACTAATGCCTCCTTACTGATACACCTTGAATAGACATTTGTGATTGAGAACAGTGAATTAATACATATTGATTATAATTAAAATGTCTAGACTGGCTAAATATTTCATTATTGGAAAGTATGATTTACTGTTTCCTTTAAATTACTTAATACAACATATGAATTGAAGCAGAAACCATTTGTCATGGACATTCCTACCAAAATGAACTTTTTATTGACTTGACTCATTTTTTCAGTCAGCCGTTTAAAGCAAACTTCTCACCATCACTGTGTTTTATTTAAAATTTTCAGTTACTAAACAAATTTTTTTCAGTGGTTTGTATCCCATGATATCTTATTGTTTACTTATACCAAAATAACAATTTATGTTTCTTGTTTGTTTAAATTACAGGAAGTGGCTTGTTTTTGTTCAATTATTTGTTTTGTGCAGGAGTGCTTAGTATCAGTATGAAATCCAAGTTTTGTTCAGTAGATTCTTAAAATTGGGAAAAACCTACTTTGGTCCAGCTCTGTACATTGTGCTGCAATAATTAAGTAACAATTACTCCTTTGACCTATGAATGTCTGCCTTGCCAAATTTTTTCTCTGACTTTGTAACTTCTTCTGTAGCCTAGAAACTCTCACTGAGAAGTTGTAAAAGGTATGTGTAAACAATAAATCTGAGTTGATATTTGAAAACTCTTTAGTAAAATATAGTAGTAAAGATTGTTTCTGAGCACAAATGAGAAGTGTGATTCCATAGCTAACAAGGTGCTACGTTTAGAGATGACGGGTCTCTAGTTTCAGTTCAATTCCAGGCAGATATAAAGGTACCAGTGGTTGCTTGGATAGCCCTACTTGCTCACTGTATGCATTGTTTATTTTTTCTTGACAGCAAGATAAATATATAGAAAGTGAGCAGAAAAACATATTTCTAATAATCTTGATTATTTTCCCCATAGCTTGGAGAAAGTATATGTGTGTGTACACACACACACACACACACACACACACACACACACCACCACCACAGCATCTATTAAATATACAGTAGTCCCCTTTGTCATGGGAGGACATGTGGAAAGATCCCTCAGTGAATGTCTGAAACCACAAGTAGCACTGAACCCTATATATACTTTGTTTTTCCTGCATCTTCATACCTATGATAAAGTGTAATGTACAATTTAGGCATAGTAAGAGATTAATAACAATATCTATAATAAATTAGAACAATTATAACCACACACTGTACCAAACGTTAAGTGAATATGCCCTCAGAGTGTCTTGTTCTGTGCTTTTCCTTGTGATGCTATGAGTCAAAATAATGGCTATAGGGGGCCGGAGGGTTAGCTCAGTGGTTCCAGTGCCTGCCTCACAAGTGCAAGGTCCTGAGTTCGATCCCCGGTAACCACATACAATGCTGGGCGTGGAGACTCACGCCCACCAGCAATCAATACCGCATACCACTGTGCCGGGCGTGGTGGCTCATTTCTGTAATCCCAGCACTCGGGAGGCAGAGACAGACGGATTGCTGAGTTCGAGGCTTGCCTGAGCTGCATAGTGAGCTCAGAGCCAGCCTGAACTACAAAGCAAGACCCTGTCTCAAAAAAATAATAATAATAATAATGGCTATAGGATGAGGTGAACTACTGCGGTAAATGCTCTAGGCATTAGGATATAGCCTTATGCTGGGAGATTGGGATACCTTGACCCCAAGTGCTGGGATATTGATGGTCATTCTCATAACCAAGATGGCTGCCACATGATTAGCAAGCGACTGAGTGACCACTCTCTGCCGTGTGATTTTGCTGGACAAAGGGATGATTCTTATCCCAGCAGGATGGAACAGAGCATGAGATTTCACCAGACTATTCAGAGTAGCACACAATTTAAAACTTATGAATTGTTAACTTCTGGAATTTTTCAGGTAATGTTTTCAGATCTCAGTTAACCATGAATAAGTGAATCATGAATACATGAATAACTGCTGCTGACGATGGAAGAAAAAATTTTACATCTAAAAATTCACAAAAGCCATATTTTGTAATTGCCTTTCAATTACCTTGTAATTGCCTTGGGTATTTTTCATTAACAAGGTAATTCAGTATCATGGAAAAATTATTTAAATTGAATAGAAATCTTTCTTTTTCTTCCTTCTCTCACACACATATGTGTATACACACAAACACACAACAGTGGGCAGTGATTAAATTGGAATCCTGACAATGAGAACAAGAGATGGCAAACCTGCTTGTGGAAAATGGTGAAAAGAGAATACAATAATGTTCCCCATTAGGGAAGGAAATGTTTTCTGTGGGGGAGGGTGTACTTGGCTCATATCCTTGCAGAAAACATAATGGACTTGCTCCTGAAATATTTTCTGTAAGAATTTAAATATATATAATCTATCAAACCGTCCTCCCATCTTTTCACATGACCTGATTTTCTCAGATTTCCCTGTTGGCCATGGATGAGTTTTTAAATATGCCATAGGAATAGCAGTATTCTACACTGAAATCCTAAAACTGATTATGTTTGGACTGCAGCTCACATTTGGCCCTACCTTTACTCTTGCAGCTACAATTATAATTTAATTAAATCTCAGTCTCACTGTCTCCCTCCCTTCTTCCTTGCCTCTCCTTCTCTCTCCCTCTTTCCCTTCCTCCCTCCCTCCCTTCTTCCTTCCTTTTTTCTCTCTCTCCCTGTCCCTCCCTCCCTCTCTCTCTCTCTCTCTCTCTCTCTCTCTCTCTCTCTCTCTCTCTCTCTCTCTCTCTCTCTCTCTCTCTCTCTCTCTCTCTCTCTCTCTCTCTCTCTCTCTCTCTC
>PVIC010058438.1:0-10382 GCA_004025085.1 Thryonomys swinderianus | reverse complement strand
TGGGGGTAAAAACACTCACACCGCTCCCATCCCACTCCCTGATTTAAAAGATCCCGTTTTACAGGAGAAAGCCATAGGCCTAGACTAGTGTCTGGAAATTATGTCTTAGAAGAGCAAAGAAGCCTATGAGTGCAGATGCAGATGAGCTCGGGTAATTTTTTTCCTGAAGAAGTTCTTTTCTGCTTTTTGTTTTGTTTTGATTTTGTTTGAGAACAGGGTCTCACTTTGTAGTTTACGCTGGCCCTGAGCTCACTATGTAGCCCAGGCAAGCCTGGAACTCAGCAATCCTCCTGCCTCTGCCTTCCCAGTGCTGGGATTACAGCCACCACCCCCAGCTCCTGAAGTAGTTCTTAAAAGTATAATTTTAAAACCACAATTTGCCAACAGGGATTTAGCTCAAGTGGTACCACGCCTACCTTGGAGGCCTTCGATTCCTGGTATCGAAAAAACAAAAATTGCAATTTCCCTTCTCTTCTCTCTACCTTATTTCTTCTAGACTGTTTGAGTTTTATTCCCGTGAAGTGAGGTTTTCCTCACGTGGGGCTCAATTTTTCCAGGAATCCAGGTAATCACTGGTCTAGGATAACGGCTGGAAATTTCTGGTTGTTGCTAATGTCCTTGTAAATCTCTTATCCAAGTGTTTTCAGTTGTTTTTTTGTTTGTTTGTTTGTTTGTTTTTTGGAGACAGTGTCTCGCTTTGTAGTTCAGGCTGGCCCTGAGCTCACTATGGTGCCCAGGCAAGCCGCCGCGAACTCAGCAATCCTCTTGTCTCTGCCTCCCTAGTGCTGGGATGACAGGCGTGAGCCACCATGCCCGGCATTGTGGTATATGGTGTTGATTGTTGGTGGGCGTGTCTCCACGCCCAGCATTATATGTGGTTACCGGGGATCAAACTCAGGTCCTTGCGCTTGCGAGGCAGGCACTGGAACCACTGAGCTAACCCTCCGGCCATTTTATTTTGCTTTCTGGAGACAGGGTCTCACTTTGTAGTTCAGGCTGGCCCTGAGCTCACTATGCAGCCCAGGCAAACCACCGCAAACTCAGCAATCCTCCTGTCTCTGCCTCCCGAGTGTTGGGATTACAGGCGTGAGCCACCACGACCGGCATTGTGGTATGCGGTGTTTATTTTTGGTGGGCGTGTCTCCACGCCCAGCATTATATGTGGTTACCGGGGATCAAACTCAGGTCCTTGCAGGCACCGGAACTACTGAGCTAACCCCCCGGCCCCCAAGTGTTTTCAGTTTTAAAGAGCTATAAAATAGACTAATTAGATTTAGAGCTAACAGATAAACACTTTCTAAATGACTAATACACTTCTATGAGTAATGGAGAAAACTTTGACCTAGAGTTTCACAAAATGGAAGGCAAATTTTATTCTGTGTTTAGTTATTTATTTGGAAGTTAGAGGCATTTAATAAGCACTTTTAAGGCCCTGAGTGCCTTAAGAGAAAACATAAGTCAAGCTTTTGCTGAGTAATAAGATTAAGGATCTGATACTTCCTTTCCTTGTCCTCATGGTAGATTCTGACTCTAACACGAATATGTCATTTCTGTTTTTCCATGACCCTTAGAGCCTAGAAATTAGTATTCCCATGCATAGAATGTAACATTCGATCCATCAGAGAGCTGAGGTTGCACTGATGCTGCTCCTGTGGAAGCTGCCAGATCTAGAACTGTAAAGAGAGACGGATGAAGGACGCTACTTATAAAAAGCAGAGCCCAAGGGCTAGAGATTTAGCTCAAGTGGTACCGCGCCAACCTTGGGCGCACAAGGGCCGGAGTTTGATCACCAGTACTGCCAAAAAAAAAAACAAAAACAAGAGCCCACAGCTGATTGGAATATGTTAAAGGTACAGCTGACTCATTTCTGTCTGTTCAATGTGGACTAGCTCAACAGTGAGAAAGCACTGGTGGCCTCAGCATTGCAGAGACTTCACAGCTTCACAGAGTTTGCAGAGACTTTACAGAGTTTTGCTTCTAGGACACATCTCTTCTGGGTGAAGAGTGGAGAAAGAGCTCCTTGTGAGTCTGTTGGCAAAGGGAAGAGTTAATGCAAAACAGTAGGAGGGCACTCTGTCTACCAAAAGAACACTAGGTGGAAGGTTAGGAGGTGGCTACTAGAACTTTATCCCAGGTGTGAAGGATATTTCTCTTCTAATATGTCTGTCTCACTGAGGAAGAGTGACAAAACAAAATTGAAAGTCACTATGTCAAAGGGGAATCACTTTTAATGCCCCTGATTCCGAGATAGACTCCATAAGATTGACATTTCATCATGAGAATGTAGAACACTCCCCTCCCTAACATCTTAAACCATATCAACAGAGATGCAATGAAACAACAACGTATTTCACATGAAAGAGTTCTAAGAGCAGAATGTCTCTGAAAACAAGATTTTAGGGACTACCCATCAAAAGGAAAAGCCAAAATATTATGGCAAGTGTCTAGATGTCTCCCCAAGGTCTTATGTAGTCATAGGTGGGGCTTTTCAGAAGTGCTTAAATCTCGAGCATGTGATGCTGAAATAAACATGTGATACTGGGGTTCAACGTCTTATGCTTAGACCAAGGGTGTTTTATTATTATATTACCCCACTAACTGGTTTAACATAGTTCTGGGTATGGATTATGGGAAAGCCTACCCTGGTATGGGTGCTACTCACTCTAAGTATGTAGCCTGGATAGAACATAAAGGATAGAAAGATGGCTGCTGTGTTCACCTGCTACTTTTTCCTTACTTCTTTGCTTTGCTTTTTCCTACTATGAGCTGTCTCTCCTCTGTGATGCCCTCTGCCACACCACCCTCCCTTAGAGCCGGCCAACAATGGACTAACGCTCTATGAACTGTGAGCTCCAATGAACCCTTCCTCCCTTCACCTTGGGTGTCAGGTATTTTGTCATAGCAATGAGGGAACTAAGACATATACTAAGGACACCAGAGCAAACAGCCCAAATTACTCTAAGTCCTCACTCGCAAGACTTATTTACTATTATCTAACAAAATATGATGAAATAACAAAAAATCAATATCTGGAAAAAAATTAGGCAAACTCAAACATGTGATAGATATTTGAATTCTCAGGAAGCAGATTTAAAATAACTATGGTTAACATGTTAAAAGCTATAAAGAAAACATAGCTTTTTAAAACGTTGATATAAAAGCAGATATAAGGAAACAGTGAAAAATTAATAGGAAATGTTAGAAATTAAACACAGTAATTGAAATGAATCATCTCATTATTAAACTGGAAAGCAGTTAAAGGTATATAAATAGAAAATTTAAAATTTGAAATGCAAAGAAAGAAGAAAGAAAACAAATAGAATGGTCAAGAACTTTAAAACAATTAATCATAACTGGTTCTTCAAAAAAGGAATACCATCAAATAGAACCAAAAATAGTCCTGTGTTGTTTAACCAGAGATAGGCTTTGATAAATACATAGTGAGGAGATTTTTTTTTTTTTTTGAGACAGGGTCTCACTTTTGTAGTTCAGGCTGGCTCTGAGCTCACTATGTAGCCCAGGCAAGCCTCGAACTCAGAAATCCTCCTGTCTCTGCCTCCCGAGTGCTGGGATTACAGGCGTGAGCCACCACACCAGGCACCATTTTGTTATTTTTTAACATCACACATTTCATTGCACACAACTAATACTGTGTCAGTAAAATATATTATCTTAGAGGATAACTGACCAATACAGAGTTTAATATTGATGAAAATATCTGACATACAACTGTAAATAATTGAAATAATACTGACAGAGGATTCTGCAAGGTGATGACAGATATAAAATCAAAGATTCAAACTGGGCGTAGTGGCTCACGCCTGTAATCCCAGCTCTCAGGAGGCAGAGACAGGAGGATTGCTCAGTTTGAGGCGTGCCTGGGCTACATAGCGAGCTCAGATCTAGCCTGAACTACTAAGCAAGACCCTGTCTCAAAAAAAAAAAAATCAAAGATTCAAGAAGATCACAGAATACTATGCAGCAGAAACAGCACAAAAAGAACAGTAAAATCTTAACTTCAAAATATATTCCAACTGAAGAAAGCCAAAAGAAAAAACGTGATGGAATAAAGAACATAAAACCTTATGACCTATACATGGCAATGATAAAAAAAAATTGTAGCAAATTTCTAGTTTGAAACTAAGGAAAACATTAAGTTGAATATCTAAAGCATTTAAAGAAAACAATCTAGAATTCTCTATCAAGAGAATGACTTATCATTGTGCTTGAGTGAAGCCAGCAACACGGTTTCTCCAAGACAAAGTTCCCAGAGTCTAGAAATCGAGAGCTCAGAGACACCCTGCACACTGGGGTTGAGAGGGCATATAAGAACCACCAATAGGGGAACTGACAAAGGAGAAGAAGAAAACAGGATCTATTACTACAGAAGAAACAGAAATGTAGATTGGAGAACATGTGATTTGACAGATTGGCTACATATCTTCCCCAGTCAGGAGCAGCAAAAACAACTTTATTGTTCACTGAGAAACAGAAACAGGACCTGGATAGAGAATCTTACACAGCCAGAGGCAGCAGCAGAGGTGTAAGACAATATTCCCTAATTGCCAGTCGAAAATAGTAATTGGTAAGTGAGCAGAATGGCTCAGGCCTACAGGTAGCTGGCGCATGAGGACACCATTTTTTCCAGCGAGCCTCGTGCCTGCACTCTGGAGGCTGAGGCGTGACTTTCTCCTAAGGGTGCTTTGCTGCCTCCAGACAAAAAGGAAAGGTTGTCCTGTCACTACAGATGGTGGGCAGTTGGTCAGCATATTGAGGAAGTTTCAGGTGAGAAGTAGGGACAGGAACCAGCCAAGTCTCACTCCCAGGACAACCCAGGGCCATGAAGACTGGCCCTGACTACAAAAGATGGCCGCCATCTCCTGTGCTGTGTGAATTCAGACGCAGCCAGGAAGCAGCTCTGGTGGTGATGGGAAGGAGACATTCTGTCCTGTGCCATAGCCCACACCACTGGGAGGACAGAGGGATCCATCCGCCTTTCCACAGCCAGAGAGGGTCGTGGAGGAGCCAGACGTGCACAGATCTGGGAGTGACCTTGGCTGGCTCCAGCGGGAGGTGCCCCAAGGCCAAGGGGACTGTGCGGAGGGGTCACTGCGGAGAGGAGGGCAAGAGGCGTCCGGGAGGCTGCTGACGGGGGAGGGCCCAGCCCCGGAAGCCAGAAACAGCCTGGGCTCCAGCACTGATCTTACTGCTGACATGGGGGGCTGTGCAGCATGTTGATGGTTCTGTCTTGGACACTAACACAATACTGTGGACTCCAGAGCAGTTTTGGTATTTTTATTATTTTTCTTTGTCCTTGCTTGCTTGCTTGCTTGCTTGATTTTTCCCTTTGTGGTCTGATTGGGCTTCAGTGCTTTTTGTAGGGGAGTGGCTTTTAGGTTGTAAGTATTTATTCTTCCTCTATTCATCTTTCTTTACTGAACTATTTCTCTCAATTTTATATTTTTATGTGAGTGAACAGTGGCTGTTGTCTTCCTAGTTCACTTCGATACTCCTTTGCTTCCTCCTGCATGTTTTCTTTCCTGTCCTCCTTTATCCCAAAATTTGGCTATTTATTCTTTGCCCCCAACCTTGCTTTTCTTACATTTTGCTTCACTTATTTCTCTAATTTGTCTCTTCCATCTCTTCAATTTCCCTCCCAAAGGATAAAATCACTCTACTGAATGGAAATTCATTGCATACAAACTCCTGGATTATGATGGATTTTATTATACAACAGTAGAGTTTACTCATATGGTTAAAAGCACCATACTAATAAGGATTACAACTTGTCAGTTGCTGGACTGTGTTAAGTGCTATTGATACTGCTAATTATACCATTTTAGGCATATTAGCATGCCTGTTGTAATCTGCTGATCTCCACTGTATAACAACACTGCGCTTGTCTGGTATCACAACCACCACAACAGTCCAGTACCAAAAGAGTGGAGCTAAGCTAAATATGTAGCAACCTTTCATCCTCAACAGATTGGAAGGTAGGATCTCAGAATAAACGTCAAGACCAAGAACCATCCAGGAGACAATTCTGAGGAATAGACTTTTCCTAGAGAAGCCTAGATAACAGTGATAATGCTATCTACCATAAGATATCTACAACCACAATTTAGAAAATAAAATAACATTGAAAAACAGAAAACGACAAGACAGAAGCAAAATCCAACCCTCGATGTCCAGCCCACCTAGGGCAAGTACAGGAAACACTGAGACACAGGAAATTCGAAGCCATTTGTATGAACTATCTGAAATGAGAGCAACAGAAATAAATAAATAGAAGAAGCTATACAGAAAATAATCTTTCAAGTACAAAAAGAAACGATCATCTTGAAGGACATGCTTGATGAATCTAGAGTAGACACAGGTTAAAAAAAAAAAGGGAATTTAGTAAAATGACGGAAACCATTAATATCCAACACAGAAAAGAGATGGAATCCATGAAACAAAGGGGAGAGACAAAGAACCAAAGTAGGAAAATAGTGTGATAGTGATAAACCAATGCATATTAATTATAACTATCAATGTACGTAGTCTCAATTCACCAATCAAAAGAAACTGGTAGAATGAATCAATAAATAAGATCCAACAAGAGGCTGCATATAAAAAACACATTCAAGGGCCGGAGGGTTAGCTCAGTGGTTCCGGCACCTGCCTCACAAGCTCAAGGTCCTGAGTTCGATCCCCAGTAACCACATATAATGCAGGGCATGGAGACACGCCCACCAACAATCAACACCACATACCACAATGCCGGGCATGGTGGCTCACGCCTGTAATACCAGCACTCGGGAGGCAGAGACAGGAGGATTGCTGAGTTTGCGGCGGCTTGCCTGGGCACCATAGTGAGCTCAGGGCCAGCCTGAACTACAAAGCGAGACCCTGTCTCAAAAAAGCAAAAAAAAAAAACAAAACAAAAAAAACAACACATTCAACTCAAAAGGTAATTCATAGACTGAAAGTCAAAGGATGGAAAATTATATTCCATGTGACAGGAACCTAGAAAAAAAACATACGTAGCTCTTCTGTTTGCAGATAATGTGAACTTCAAGTCAAACTTGTTAAGGGAAACTACAAGAAGAAATACCGATTATAAGTTTAGAAAATGAAATGGTGCACTCAAACAAATATTAATGAGCATGAGGAATCTAATAAGCATCAACACAATATGATGAGGGATCTTAATACTTCACTGTCACAGACAGATTATCTGGACAAAAAATGAACAAAGAAATGTCAGAACTGAACCACATTTGTGAAGAAATCAACTTAGAAGATGTCTATAGAATATTCTATGAAAAAATATCAGAATACATATTCTCCTTAGCTGCACATAGGACAGTCTCCAAAAAAGACCACATATTACCTCAAAGAACATGCTTAAGAAAAATGCAAAGGAGTTGAAATTCTCCCATGCATGTAACTGATTATAGTGCAATTATGGAAAATGCAAATTAGCAGTAAAATAATGGAAAATGGAAATTAGCAGTAAAATAACCCCCCCAAAAAAACCCATAAGTATAAGAAATTAAAACCTGAACACCCAACAGGTCACAGATGAAATTGAAGGAGAAATTAAACAGTATTTATAACTAAATGATAATACTGACACAATATATCATGACTTATGGGATGCAATGAAAGCAGTCATAAGAATGAAATTTATTGCAGTGAACTCTCATTCAAATAAACAACCTAACACTGATCCTCAAATTTCTAGAAAAAGAAGAACAAATGAAGCTCAAAGCTGATACAGGGGAAGAAATTATAAAGATCAGGGCAGAAATTAATACAACTGAAACTAAGAAAGCAATGCAAAGAATCAATGAATTGAAGTGTTGGTTCTTAGAAAAATTAAATAAAATTGACGAACCCCTAGCTGACTGTATCAAAAAAGGGAAAATATCTCAAATTCATGCAATTAGGAATTAAAATGGTGAAATCACAACATACCCTATAGAAATTCAGAAGATTATCAATACCTACTCTGAGAACCTGTGCTCTAATAAGATGGAAAACACTGAAAAAATAGATTCCAAATACACAAGAATCACCAAAGTTGGATGATGATGATACAAAAATTCTAAATACCCAATAGCAATCAGTGGTGTTGAAAATATAACTAAAAACTTAGCAACAAAGAAATGCCTGGGTTCTAATGGCTTCACTGTTGAATTCTACAAGAAATTTAGAGATCAACTGGCAGTTTTCCTCAAACTCTTTAATGAGATAGAAAGTGTAGCAATCATCCCAACATCATTCCTGAAAGAATTATCCTACCCCCCAAACCAAAGAAGGAGAAAGACAGATCCTTTCATATCAACCCTTCAGGGACCTACCGCCAGCCAGGCCCCGACTCCTAACAGCAGCAGTACATGAACCCACTGAGGAATGTATTGCTTCTGTCGACCAGTCACCTTCCAAAAGCTATGCTTCTGAGAAGAGGAGAACTTCTGGAGACATTCTAGATCTAAACAATAGCAAAAATTTAAAAGGATTTCTTTAGGGAAAAAGGAAAGTAAGCATGGATCAGAAATGTATATGAACAGAAGGAATACATTAAAGTAAAATAATTATTTTTCATTTTCCTAACTGAGATAGTAACAAAACATTTGAATTCAAAAAAGAATTAATAACCTCAACATACTATGTGACTTTACAAATAGATAAAACAGTCTCATAGAGGACAAAGGAAATTTGAAAATACCATTATAAGATACATGGATATATGAAGTAGTAAACTCATCTTAAGGCAGATATTGTTGATTAGTTAAAAATTTATATTCCAAAATCAAGGCAAATATTATAATATATTTAAAATATAATTGATATGTTATAAAAGGAAATGAAATCATATAATATGAAATACTCAGAGTCAGAGAATGTAAGAGAGAGACAAAGAAGTACAGAGCAAATAATCAAAATGGTTGCAAACATGGTAGCATTAATAAGACTTTATTACAAATCTCTGGGCCAGAGATTTAGCTCAGTGGTTCTGTGCCTGCCTAGCAAGAGCAAGGTCCCTGGTTCAGTCCCTGGTAACCATAGACAATAATACCGGCCCCACCAGCAACCAGTTCCACATACCACAAGTGCTGGGCATGGTGGCAATCCCAGCACTAGGGAGGCAGAGGCAGGAGGATTACTGAGTTTGAAGCTTGCCTGGGCTACCTAGTGCGCTCAGGGCCAGACCTTGTCTCAAAAAAAAAAAAATCAGTGTATTATGAATTATCTACATATACAGATAAAAAGTAGATATCATCAGAACATATGAAAACAACACAACTTTATTTTGTCTGCAAATAGTCCACTTTATCCCTATCAACACAGAACTGTCATGTTAATACTAATTAAAATAAAACTGGTAAATTTATCAGTACATGAAAGAACTGATACATGTAGCAGTTCCATGATACAATTACCTTCTAAAACTTCCACCACTGAGCACATGATAAAACCTCATGCTCCTTCTCAGAAGCTAGAATTTGGGCAAGAGAAATATCATCTCAAAGAGACATATTTTATACTGATAATGTAGTCACTTTTGTAAAATTATAACATTCTCTTGGGGAGAACTAATGGAAGAACAGATCACTCCCTCTTCAGAGTCTATTTCGAAGTCAAGAGAAATGAAACCATACACATAGCAAAAAGGTATTACAACAATGAGACTGTGTTTCTTATATATCAAAATATCTAAAGTAAGAACAAACAAAACCATGACTATACTACTTGCTGAAATGGAATCAACACAAAATATACAGATTCTTTAAAGAAAACTTTCATTATTTGTCACAAAGTTAAACATAATTTGACCTTTTTTCCCTCAATATTCTTAAGTATTCACCCATATTACTTGAAATGTTAAGCCCACACTAAAAACTACACAAAATTTAATAGCAACTGTATTCATATTCATAATGTCTCCAAACAATCCAGATATTCTTTGGGAGGAAAATGCATTTAAACAAATAGTCCAGAGAAGGTAATATTTTTCACCAATAAAAGGAAATTAGTATTGAGCCATAAGAGATGTGTATGAATTTTTAATTTATGTTACTAAGTTGATAAGATTTGAGGGTAACAGGAAAAAATGATGTGAGCCCAAGAGACAGTAATATCTGATAAACTTTATCAATAGTTCTTGAGTAGGTTTTCATGAGAAGTAAACTCTCTCACAATAAGAGATTTCAGGAAATTCACAGTGAAAGGGCAGTAACCCAGAAAACTGTGAGAATACTTAGATAAAGCCCTTCAACAACATGAGGTCGCCAGGTGTGGTGGCTCACACCTGTCATCCCAGCACTCGGGAGGCAGAGACAGGATTGCTGAGTTCGAGGCTTGCCTGGGCTACATAGTGAGCTCAGGGCCAG
>PVIC010058437.1:0-10381 GCA_004025085.1 Thryonomys swinderianus | reverse complement strand
TCCTCCTGCCTCTGCCTCCCGAGTGCTGGGATGACAGGCGTGAGCCACCACGCCCGGCACTGTGGTGTGTGGTACTGATGGCTGGTGGGCGTGAGTCTCCACGCCCAGCACTGTATGTGGTTACCGGGGATCGAACTCAGGACCTTGCACTTGCGAGGCAGGCGCCGGAACCACTGAGCTCACCCTCCGGCCCTCTGGCTCATTTCTCACCACTCCTCCCCTCTGTGACTCCAGGACCTCCTGTAATATTTACACTAACCGTCCTCGCACCCTGGAGGCTGGAACTCAGCAGTGAAGAGGCCCCAGCTTGCAGTCAAGCACACCCTGCACACCTCACTGTGCTCTCAGAAGTGGTGCCTGAGGGTGTCCCGCCCCCACGGTCACCAGCCTGTCCTGGGGACCCGTTGGCGTTTGCGGGCTGGGAGTGGCCCACAGCCTCAGCGCAATTCCTCAGACAGATCCAAGGTGCTGTCTTCGCTCCCTCGGGGCAATACAGACCCTGTGGCTGATGCCAGGGGCCCCGGGCAATGGTGTGGGTCCTTGGAAGTGACACGTGCCCGGGCAGGGAGAGAAGCCCATCTGATGGCAGCACCAGGGATCACGTGAACCACGATGAGCTGCTCCCTGCGGGAGAAAGTCACACATTCCTGTTCTCTGCCCGGAGAAATAGGAGCCTGGAAGTCAGACAGGTTTGAGGCGATGGCCGGCCGCCTGCTGCTCCTGTAGGACGCCTGAAACGGGAGAGCTGAGTCTGGTGAACGGGGCGCCCCACACACCCTGGCTGCACTGGGAAGTGAACTCTGTATGTTCAGCTAATTGTCGGGAGTCGGGGCCACAGAGAAGGATGTTATTTATTCCGCCATTCTCGGTGCAGTTACACGGTTCACCTGTGCAGAGGGCACTCCATAAACCTGGCAAGTCAATGATAGTTAGCATAATCCAGCCACAACTGGCAGTGCATGAGAAAGAGCCTGGCGAAGTGATCTTGAAAGCCCCGTGATCGATCCAGCCCCCGTGGGTCAGCTTTTGCCTGCTTAGTCCGTGGGCATCCCGGTGACCCTGTGGTCCCTCGGGCCCGGGACTGGACACATCTCCTCACAGCACACGTGGCGAGCCAGCGCCATCGTGCAGAGCGCCCGTCAGCTGCCCCTGCTGGCGGGGTGCAGGCGAGCGGGGCTCCGAGGGGCCCTCCCCGTTCGGGCCGACGCAAAGGACCCGGGAGGCCGCTTGACAGCGAGACCCCTGTCCCCGCCCTCCCTGTGGGTGGAGGCCGAGCAGCCCCCCCTCCGCGTGCCGATGGGCGGGGTCTGCTGCCGGGAGGCGGGGCGCGCTGGCTCGGCCTGTCTGGCCCGCCCTCGTGTAAAGACGGGAGGAGGCTCCGTAGCGCCAGATCCGCACACGAGGGGTCTCCGCGTTTTGCGTTGTGTGTCCTTCCCCGGGGAGACCGTGAGGCCTGGAGTCCTTCGCCGTGGGTTGTATTTTTGCGCCGACGAGTGCGGGAGCCCTTACTCGGGGGTGCTGCCTCTGACATCCACCCGGAAGAACCCTGCTTTCCGGGGAGTCCCTCAGGCCCCGCCCTGGTATGGCTCGGCCGGATGGGTGGTCTTCAAGGGGTCCAGGCGGGTGAAGCGGCACTGCGAGCAGGACATGCGGGACATGGGAGGCGGACAGCTGGGCAGCGAGGTCCAGGAAGGCCGGTGTGGGAACCAAGGCGACAGGGGAGACTTGAGAGTGGAAGAGTGTGTGTGTGTGTGTGTGTGTGTGTGTGTGTGTGTGTAAGAGTGTGTGCACGTGCATGCACAAGCGCACCCATTGCCAAGAACCTCGGGACGGGTCTAAGGCCAGGGTCTCCCGCCCCACAAGGCGCCGGGGCCGAGGCGCAGAAGCAGCTCTCTGGTCTCGGAGCGCGGTGTGCGCAGGGGCACGAGAGCGCCCGCCTGGCACCGCGCCCTGCAGCCCTGGCCCCGACCGGCCTCCCTCTGCCCTGCTCCCTTCGCCCTCAGCTGTCGAGTTGACCGTGCGGAGCTGGCGTGGCCTCCAGCCGGACACCTGGGTGTGCGGGAGGCGTGGTGCTGTGCGTGGGACGCCGGGCTTCGTGCTTGACCTAAGTTCTGGCCCCTTTCAAACGAGAACTGGGCTGAAGGCAGCGCTGCTGTTTGTGCGGCTTCAGCCGGTTTCGGCCCCTGGGGTGTGACAGGGTCCCCAGGCCAGCGGGGGCTGTGGGAAGGGTGCTGAGGAAACAGACGCCCGCCGAATCCCCGGCGGCAGGGACTTCACAAGTTTCCATAGTGAGTCTTCTTCGCGAGTGTGTTTGGGTCAATTTCACCATTCTTCACCCTTTCCCTGCCCCGTCTGACGATCACTACACCCATCCCCAGTGCAGGGCCCATTTGTGCCAATGGCTGTGGTGGCAAAAAGGAGGCTCGGGCCCTTTCCTCTTGTCCCTCAGCAGCATGCCCCCCTCCCTCCCACTCCAGAGCTGCCCTCGCCCTGCCAGGGTCGAAGTGGGCGCCAGGAGAGGTCTGAGCAGGAGGCCTCCCTCGCCGGGGGCTGTGCTCTCTGCTCAGAGAGAGGTCACCTGGGTGCCACCCCTCAGGCGCCTTTCTGCCTGCCTGCCAGACCCTGGTCCAATGCTGGGGGGCAGTTTGAGACCTCTGCACGCTGAGAGAAGCCCCCTTTCTACACCCGGGAAGGAGCTGCGGAAGTGATGGCTGGGCCGGAGCCGGGAGCGGCCTCTAGGGGCTGCGTGTTGCTCAGGGTCCTTCGAGCATGCAAGGTTCTTTCTACAACGGAAAGAATGAGAAGAAGCCGAAGACGGGAGCGCCTGCCTCTGACAGTCACACTCGCCCGCTCAGGGGGCCCTGCGCCCCACGGCTCTGCCCTCTGAGCCTTAGCTCCGGGCCGCGGCGAGGGGCAGCGTGGGAAAGCTGAGCCGGACCAGGTGCCCGTCCGAGGGGGGCCGCGAAGGCCTGGGGTTGGGCTCGTGGGTGGGACTTGGGGCACTGGGCAGACACTGGGGTCAGTCTGGGCGGGGGCAGCGTGCGTCTGTGCCCAGGCCAAGGACTGCGTCAGGACCTCACCTGGGGCACGGCGCGTGGCACAGCCTGGACTTGGAGTCCCTTCTGCAATAACACATACATGTACACGCGCACACACACACATTCACAAACTTCACCAGCAGCCGCGTGTAAAGGGCCTCTCTCCAGCGGGCCACGGCCACCGCGTCCCACCGTCCAGGAGTGGGGCCCTGTCTGTCTCCGAGCATCGGGCCCCGGAGGTTCAGCAGGGGCTTCTCCCAGCGCTGTAACAACACACTTTCACTGGGCCCAGAGGAAAGGTTCTTAAAAACAAACAAAAGCTCCGCCAGGGGAAGCACCGCCCCCTCCGCCAGTCACCCAAGCAGCATCTCTGGGACTTGGATCCAAAGGGCGCCTCTTCCCGCGGGGCCTGCTGCCCGCGGTGCCTTCCGCCTGTCCAGGGCCCCCAGGCCGCTCGCTGGTGCTCAGGCCATCCCCATCATCCCGGCCACAGGGGCTTTCGCGGCTGTTCTGCATGCTGCCTGCTGGGCCCTGCCCTCTTCCGGCCACCCTGGGCGCCACACGGGCCCCTCTGCCCCCAGCCTGGCACTGGTCCTGGCCCAGGGGTGCTCAGCTGTGGCCCTTCCCCCCATCAGGTGGGAGCAGCCAGCGCACCCCGGAAGGCATTGGGCGGAGACTCGCGGCCTGCTCCCCGCGCCTGGCCTGCACTGCGGCTGCAGCCCTACCTGCGTCCTGCCTGGCCCCACCCTGCTGGGCACATCTGCCCGTTCCCGCCTCTGGCAGCAGCCCTGGACCGAGAGCTCAGCTCACCCAGGCGGGGGGACCAGGGCCGCTTAGCTCCTGCCCTGTGCTGAGCTCAGAGCCGGCGGAGGGGCTCCGACACCCGCCAGTCTGGGGGCCACTGTCCCTTCTGACCTTCAGAGCTTCGCTAAGCTGGGGAAGGGCTCAGCCCCGCGTGTGGCCGTGTCGCCTGATACCGTGGACACAAATGTTGTATGTCACAGACGTGTACACGGAGAGGTGGCCGTCACTGTGAGGAGCAGGGGGCTCTGGGGAGGGCCGGTGTGGAAGGGCCCATCCCTCTCCGCAGAGGGCTGTGCGGGAGTCTGGCCGGGGGGGCCCCTCGGCCTCCATGAACCTCGTCTTCTGTCATGCGCTGACCTTAGCCAAACGCATGTGTTTTTGCTTAATTTGCACTTAGTTCATCAAAGTGTCCTCAGGATCCGCTGTGCCCCCGGCCTGCGCTCCCCCGCGGGGCGTTCATGAATACCCCTGGGAAGCAGGAAGTCACATTCCATCCGATCTAAATAATTCAGCTCTGGGGCTCTGCCCGGCTGGGCTCAGGGCGAGGCAGTGGCCTCTGGGCGGGTCGCCCCTGCCCTCCCCCGGGAGCTGGGTCCAGCCACCGCCCCCACAGACTCGGGTCTTGAAATCACGCCTGTCCTTTGTCCAGAAGCGTCACCCAGGCACACGTGGTCGTGCAGAGGAAATAGATTCTGTTGGCTTTGCTAAGTAATTGGGGGCTGTTCGGATGTATTCCCATCCTCCTCCCCAGTGCTCTGAAACCAGGGGGTGTAGGCAGGAAGCAAGAAAGACTAGAAAAAGCTGTAACCTAACCCACTCCCTGAGACACGCAGCCGCGCTTTCCGGAGGGATCCCTGCCCTGTGGCTCCCTCGCGGCCTCTCCAGCTGCACATATGGAACCAATCAGGAACAAAGCCCGATTGTTGTATATTTGAAATTTCCCACATCAACTCGATGCACCCGTCCCGGCCTCTGAAGTGCGTCTGTGGGGGAGGACAGGGCCCACGTCCCGCCCACGCCTTCCTCTGGGGGTCTCCCCGGTTCCTTTTCTAGGAGAGCAAATCTCCAGTTCTTCCTGTACGCCCCACCCCACTTCCTATTAGATTTGTTTGAATAAACACAACTTTCTCTTCCATCGTTTTCAGTAAGCCAAGCTGTGGCCTGGGGAGAGTAAATAAAAGCTGGTCCCAAGTGTGTGAGTCAGAGCAGGTGAACTCCAAAGAGCGCAGGATCGCTACCCCACTCTTGCAAGGCCCGGAACTGAGAAGACCCGGGCTTGTGGGAGAAGGTTAAACAGGGGAAGACGAAGATGCTCAAATCCCAGAGGCCCTTTTCTTGCTTGTCCTGATAGTGTGCCCTCCGCCATGCACGTCAGGGAGGCTGTGATGGGGGAAGAAGTCGAGCCAACAGCACCACGTAAGAGCTAAAATCCTAAACATCTGTGCCGTCCGGACAAAAAGACTCTCTGGCCTGGATTTGCGCGCGGACCACAGAGGATTGGCAGGCGCGACGGACGGGTCTGGGTTCCCTCCATCCTTCCCAGCCTTGCAAAACCCAGTGCGATTCGGTGCCGTTTCCTGACACACGTGAACACACATGTTCTGTGTTGCAGACATGTACGTGGAGAGGCGGCAGACGTGGGCCTTCTGTATTTCATGTGATCCCCCCAGAGCACGTGATGCAAACATTTCTTTCCCTTCTTTCTCCCACACTTTCTCTTCGTGGGCTGCAGGCATCTACCGAATGATACACATACATTTATTTCCTATGCTTTGGAAAATAGGAAGCGGGCAAAGCCAGATCTAGGTATGCGACGCAGTTTCAAAGATAATTTATGCCTGAAAAGAGCCTCCCCCGGCCCCCAGTGTGCTGTTACTGGTCCTCGGCACTCCCGCGGTCTGCGCAGGAGAGTGAACTCAGAGTGTAGCACCGAACGCTAATCTCCGCTCCAGATGGGAGATGCCAAATGGCCCCTTTAAGGTGAGCACGTGACCACTGTACAGCGAGGGGCTGGGGTCACGTGGTGCAGGGAAGGCGCGGGGCAGCCCGATGAGACAGCTGACCTGGTTCCCGTCGCGCCAGAGCGGAGCTGACATTTCTGGACCTCTTTCCCTGGACGCGCCCCTCGCCCGCGGCTGGGAGCAGCTGCCCCGGTGCCGGGACGGGAGCTGGAGCCGCCCAGCTGGGTCTGGTTTCCTCTCCCATCCCCCAGCCCCTGAGGCAGCGCGCCCTGACGCACGGGGTCCGGAGAAAGCTCTCTGTTACTTGATATTCGGGAAGCCGCCCAGAGAGAGACCCTAACTTAGTTTGGGGGAAGCCTCCATCTCGCACTTTGCTGGGGACACGTGCCCACACGCACGCGCGCGCGCGCACACACACACACACACACGCGTGCACGCGCGTGCACACCCACACCATGGTGGTTCAGACTGCAGTGGCTCCGAACAGATCTCAGAGACTTGTACTGAAAATACCTTATGGATCGCTGAGGAGACGCAGCGTGGAGAGGGTGAGTGACTGGCGGCGGGTTTCACCGTGGACGTCTCGCGCGGGTCCTGGACTGTAGATGACTTTTCCCAAACAGATATGATAAGAAACGTGAAGTAGACGTTTTGGCAGGAGGACGTGGGTCCCGGAGAGACGGACGCAGGGAGCCTGGGCTGCCCCGGGTGCGGACGAGGGCTGAGCCGGGCAGCAACCTGGGCTGGGAGCCTGGTGTCGGGCAGAGCGCGGTGCAGCGGCCCTGCTGCGGGGCTCGGTGCTGCGCGAGGCCGGGCTGGGCACTGGCGAGGGGCTTCGCCGCTGCCTTGGGCACCGCGGATGGAAGCTCCTGGCGCTGGGCACCGCCACTGGCCCCCAGGTCCGTCGCTGTCTTCGGCTTGTGTGTAGCACTGTGGATTGCGCTCGGTGGCCCTTAATCTCCTGAAAGCGCGTCTTCAGGACCGGGAGAGTGTGAAACGCAGGGTCCGCCCTTCTCTGCTCTCCGGAGGGCAGGGGGCTGACGGCAGCCCACGCTGGCTGACTCGGAGACGCGTCCTGCTGCCCCGGAGAGCGCCCACACCTGCGCAGGGTGGCGTGACCCGTGGCTCTCAGAGGCCCTGCTGTGAGCTCCTGGGGTCCACAGCGGGATCACAGGTCAGGGTGGAGCTCAGAGCCTAGCGGAGTGGGTATCGGGACAGACCCCAAGACGGCTAAGGGGCCGATCGCCGCGAACAAATGGAGTGGACTTTCATTCTAGTGACTGTCTCTGGTTTGCAGACTGAGTATTCAGGAATCTCTTTACATAAAGGAAGCTTATTTAAAGGCTTAAACATGTGAAAGACTGTCTGGGATACCATGGAAGCATTGGTGGCCTGACTTTGATAAGTGATCATTTCTCTACCATTTGAGTAATTTTTTAAGTTTGTTTTTTTTTTTTTTTTTTTTTTTGAGACAGGACCTTGTTTTGTAGTTCAGGCTGGCCCTGAGCTCACTATGTGGCCCAGGCAAGCCTAGAACTCAGCAATCCTCCTGCCTCTGCCTCCCGAGTGCTGGGGTTATAGGGGTGAGCCACTATGCCCAGCACTGTGGTATGTAGGACTGGGAATTGAACTCAGGACCTTGCGCTTACCAAGCAGACATTGGAACTACTGAGCTAAATCCCTAGCCCTGAACTTCAGTTTGAAACAGTACTGCTTAGACATGCTCACATCCTGACTGGGGAAGCCCCTCAGCCTGGGAAGCCGTGCTGGACAGGGTGGGAAAAAAACAGAAGAAATATAGGATGGGCATGAGGATGCACGCCTGTCACCCCAGCACTCAGGAGGCTGAGGCAGGAGGATCACGGTGAGTTTGAGCCCAGCCGGGGCAACACAGCAAGACCCTGTCTCAAAAAAAAAAAATCCCTGGGCAGGAATGCAGGCGCCAGTAAATGAGAAGCGGAACAGCGAAGTGGGTGCTGTGGGAAGCCGCGAGGCGGGTGGAAGCCCACCGCTCAGAGCCGCAGGCCCCAAACGCTGCGGTCTCACTGCTTACTGGCAGCCGGAGCTCGGCAGCCTCGTACTGGTCCCTGTGTCCCTGTGAGCGGGTCCTGAGGGCAGCGCTGATGCACACAGCCTCGCTCGCGAGACCTGCAGGCCGGGCGCACCGGGTCAGGCTTGGTACCGAGGGGCGGGCGGTCTTGTGTGGAAGAGCTTCCAGCCTTGCGTCCTCAGTAATGGCAGCACTGCGCGCCCACGGCCCGTCTCTCCCCTGGAGAGGCTCGCAGCGGTCACGATGGCGGAGATCAGCCCCGGGAGGTGACCTCGCCCGGGCCCCTCGGTCAGGTGGGTGGAAAGCAGCGCTTCACACGTGGCCGGCGCAGCTGCTTTCGCTGGGGAGGACGAGCCAGCGCCCTCCCCGGAACACGCTTGTGGCCGGGAGAAGACGCGCAAGTGGGCTAGGGGGAGGGGCGTGCGTGCTCATCCGGGCATGCGCCTTGGGGCGGAGTCTCTGTGAGCGGCTGTGGCCCGCAGCGCGAGGACGCGTCCCGCGTGGGGCCGGCCCTCCGAGGCCTGCAGCCGGGGCAGGCGAGGCCCCGCTTGTGTGGCCCCCATGGTTTGGGTGTGTGATTTCTCCGTCAGGCTGGCGTCTGCCCGCCGCTGCGTGCCCTCCACTCTGGCTCCTGCTCCGAGCGCTGAGCGGCATGTTTCTTCACCCTGGCAGGTGCCCTGGGCGGCCTGCATGCGCAGGCCGGGGCTGCTGGGTTACAGCCCTGCCGTCCTCACCGCTGGTTGCGCGGCCGCACGATCGGCTCTGGGGAACCCCGGCCCCTGCGTTCCCATGATTCGGCCTCTCAGACTCCAGGCCCGAGGCCCTGGGCGGACTGTGCATCTGCGCCCCCACCGTGCGCCTGGAATCCAGCATGGGACCCACCCGCCGTCAGCCTCCGCGTCCTGGTCCCGCGCCAGCTCCGGCTGCCTCAGGACAGTCGCCCGTTGCTTACACGCGGGGCGCTCCGTGAGGGAGGTGCGGCTAGCGCTCTCCTAGCCCGGGCCTGGCTTCCGGGGACCCCACAGTGAACGCATTTCCCTTACAGTAACACGGCTTGCGCCGGGACTGGCGGTTTCCAGCCACCTCCAGGGACACCAGCTCCCTGAGGCCAAGAAACAGCCCTTGGTCTCTGGCTCAGAGCAGAAGAGCAGTCAGATTTGGCAGGCGGGAAAACGAGGGAAATCGGGGAGCCCTGTCACTGTGTTCCCTCAGTGAGGAGCGGAATAAAGGCATAAGTAGGAATCACCTCAGTTCCTCATAGAAAAACGGTCCAGAACTCGCATGTCCGGTAGCAGGCTTTATAGAGGGGCACCTACCAGGCTACCCCGGAAGCACAGTAGCAGCAGGACCAGGGAGCAGCCAATCGTACAGTCCCGCGGGCAGGGGCTAGTGGTCAAGGGTGGGGGAGCACAGTGGACTGTTTCAATTGGTGGGTTTGAATGTGGCAGGCAGCAACGTAATGGGGCTATGGTGGGAAGCAGGGCATTGTGGGAAAGAGAAAGTCATGGCAGGAATGCCATTTTGGGCTTTTCTGACCTGACCAGGCACCATTTCAGACCTATTATTCTTGCTTTTTGTTCAATAAAAACAAAAAGGGCCAGAGGTCTCTTCTGCAGCTGCTTTGTGCTAAGCATGGACGGTGCTGTCTGGTTAAGATCAGAGGCGCATTTTAGGGGCTGATAGCCGGTAGGAACAGCTCAGTCACAGTTGAAGGAGGAATCGCCTCCGTTCCCAAACTAGCTCCCTGCGAGCCTGGTCACTGCTGGAGAAAGATCTTACCTGCGAAGGAGAACAGAGAAAGGAAAACCCTCCCTGTTACTCTGAAGGCTAAGGCCACGCCACGTCTCAGAGTGAAATAAAGTGTGAACAGCCCAGCAGACTGCGTCTCTGCACACAGTGGTGTGAATGTGATGGCTTCTGGAAGAGGGAATGAAATAAGGCATTCTCTTTTGCCACAATGATTCACATACTTTAGGTGAAAGGGTCTTTTCTTGTCTTGGAAAGACTGAAATGGTGTGATATTTCTGGAGCAGTATTTTTAACACGGCATAAATTAAACCTCTTTGCACCCACATCATTCATGATTTGATGTGTTATTCCAGGTCGACATATTGGCAGTCTATTATTTTACAAACCATTACATTATCACAGCTGCTAAGCTGCATAACTTAGGAGATGGAATACAGCGGGGCCTCTGTAGTCGGGTGTGTGGTGCTTACACTGCGAATGTTTTCATGCAGAGAAGTGTGAGACATCACCAGAAACACACACAGCAGACAGCTTTCAGAGGACGCGTATTACCATTGAAAGCAGACAGCCGTGCACTGTGTATTCACGCGCACCGCCGGCCTCTCCTCCTGCAGATGGCTCGGTCTCTGTGCGTGCTCGCTACCCCGGAGAGCGCGGGCAGGACCCTCACGGCCTCAGGCGAGCGCCAGTGCTCGTGGGCCTTGGCGGAGCCCGGAGCCCAGAGCCCAGGCGGCTCCAGGCTGCGAGTGCCGGCCGTCCCCACGGGAGCCATGCCGAGC
>PVIC010058436.1:0-10379 GCA_004025085.1 Thryonomys swinderianus | reverse complement strand
GTCAAAGTAGGAAGCATTTCCTAAATAATAAATAATACGGTTTCTAGATTTTCAATATGTTGAGACATGCATTAAATTCAGAAAAGGTAATTTCATACCTGCTGTGAGGTCTCCTGATGAATCATGAATACCAACACATTATTAATTTCCCTTTCCTTTTTGATTAATTTCACACTTATGCTGGACAAGAAAGGCAAGATTAATGATGTCTGGGAGACAATGCTCAGTTCTTGTAAGATACTAAATCAACCTCAAGTGTTCAAGTAAACAGAAAGCCCAGATAAGGAAATAACAGAATTAGCTCTAGGAGTTACCAAAGCACCATGCAAATATTAGTACCTAGAAACACAAGTGTTCAAACTGTAAACTGTAGTTAACACTCTTGCCCAAGGAGAAAGAATGGAAGCCGGACTCCTGAAGATGAGTCTATGTACCAGTAACCATGGGCCCTTATCACTGGCTGATGACCTGAAGTTATCAGTCTTTTTTCAATTACTCGAGAATCCTTTGGTGTGTCATCTGGCCTCTTCACACCCTTCACTTTGCCTTGCCTATCCTGAAAATCGCCTCAGGACTCCTGACCCAAAACAGGAAGAGGCAGGCCTCCTTCATCACAGAATAAGAAGCAAAGGTGTGAGAATCCAGTCTCAATGGTGTACTTGCTAATCCTATTTGTGATAACAATGCCTACATTGGCAACCTGCTAGAAGCCAAGATACTAGGGGCTTTGTATAAGTTATACAACATAACAATACCTCTTTGAGGTATGTATTAATACATCATACTAAAGAATCAGGCTCAGTAAGCTATCTCATACAGGTGATACTGTTTTTTTCAACCTGCTATCTTCATTGGCAAGTAAGTCATTAAAAAATATTTTCATGACTTCATTAATGACAGAGTCAAATTTATTTATATATATATATATATATTCCCCCCCCCCTTGGTATAAGGGATCAAACTCAGGACCTTGCATTAACCAGCAAAGCCCATGGATAAAGAGCTAAATCCCAGGCCCCAGATTTATATTTAAAAAGTAAATATCAAGGGGAAGGAATAAATATGATACAGAAAGAAAATAAAAGAGTATGTATAAAGAGGGTGGGGAGGTGTGGGTGGGTAAGGATATGGGTAAAAATGAGAATTAACTTGTGTCATATACTGGTACAAATTCCCCAATGTTATACGTGATTGTGAGATGTATATAAATTGTACCAATAAAGAATTAAATTTAAAAAAAAGTAAATATCAGACTCAAACCCCCACACACACACATTACAGTTGACCATCCCAGCATGAGAACCAGGTGGGAGGTAGGTGCTGAATGTTATACACACAGTATGGCTGGCAATGCCCCAGCAGGTGATTCCTATCTGAACACAGACCTGTTAGACTCCCAGGTCTGGATGTAGCATATCACATGAATAATGGAACATTTACAGCTGCCTAGACATTATTTCACAAGTTCTCAAAGCTATAGGCATGTCATGTTTCTTCAAAAACCTCTTCTCTTCCTACCACCAACTCTCCTAAAACTTCTGGAATCTCAAAACTGAAAAACAATTTCCCAATTCTGTCCTATCAAATTATCTAATATTCATCAGAACATCCTTGTGCCTTCCCTCACAAATAGGCCTGCCCAGCCAGGACCTCTATCCAAGTCCCAGTAACAAACACAGCAACTGATCTCTGGCCACTGGCCTGAATGGTGCTGTCCTATATGACAGCCACCTGTTGCACATGTCCACCAACATTAAAATTAACTGAATTTAAACTTCTGTCCCTCAGATGCACTAGCTGAAAACTGAACGTCCATGTATGACTAGAGGTTAGCACACAAGACAGATAACTAAAGAACATCCCCATCTCCATCCCCAGTTCTCTGGGGGAGTGCTGGTGTAGAGGTACTTCACGACTACATCTTTGATCTTTACCAGTACCACCAACAGATAACCTTCACCACACAACTGATCAAGGGCTTTGTGCCCAAGTCTCTTAATGGCTTCTCCTTTAAGAAATAGGTCATATAGCAAACTAACAAATGAACTTACAGACATGCAAATGCAGCAAGTGGACCAGCCTCAGAACAAAAAGTATTACAACTGAGAGAAGTAAGAAACAGTCACCACAAGCTCCCCTTAGGAAGGATGCAAGCTGATGTCACTGCACGTATACAGGCACTAACTCACCAAAGGTGTCTGCAGAGGAGAAAAGCTAATCTCTATAGTCCTTCCATTGGCAAGACAAGGTCCCCAAATTTAGTCTATCTCTAGCTATTAAGGAAAATAACATTAGAAAAACAACTCTCAAATCACTGTATTTCCAACCACTCTCACTAAGTTATTTCACTGAAGTTATAATAAGAAAACTGGGCATGGTGATGTACACCTCTAAACCCAGCACTCTGGAAGCTGAGGCAGGAGGTCTGGTGCAAGTTTGAGGCCAGCCTGTGCTACATAGTGAGTTCAGGGCCAGGGTAAAGTAAGACCCTGTCTTGGAAAATTCTTTTTAAAAAGTTATAAATTTAAAAAAGCTTGAATGATGACAGCACTTGGGAGGCAAAGGCAGGAGGTCTGCTGTGACTTCTAGGCTAGGCTAGGCCACATAGTGAGCTCAGGGCCACCCTGGACAACAAAGCGAGACCCTGTCTCAAAAAAAAAAAAAAAAAAAAACGTTGAAACGAAAGACTTTTATTGGTAATGACAATTATCAAAAAGCTTTATCAATTGATAAAGCTTTTATGATAATGACCACCTGACAGCAAGCTGCCTAGAAGTAGTCATTTAAAAATTTTCCAGTCTACAATATATGCATGGATCAAAACATCACATTGTACCCAATAAGTATGGAATACATACAATTTTGGTCAAGTAAAAATAAAGTGAATTTTTAAGATATTAAAATAAACAATGTCCTGAAATCAAAAAGCTCCAACATTCTGAATACCGTTCCAGTTTGAGCAAGGATCCTCAACAGTGCTGGCTACTGGTGGACTAGAACAGCAAGGCGCAACAACAGGGCTGTAAAAAACAAGGTCACTGATCTGACCTTGCACTGTGACAAGCTGCAAGCTCTGCTCATGCAGCATTTCTTCTCTCTTTACTGGTTATTGTTTCCCCCACTGGGCTCTTCTCCTCCCTCTCTCTGGCTTGCTTCGCAGACACCACTTGCATTAAATTTCACACCCAAGACAAGCCAAACGCGGCAGTCACCAGCATTAGTCTCCAAAGTGGTAGAGCCATGTCAGAATGACACCTTCACCCACTGCAACCCTTCATGAAATCTTGGCAATCCCAACAGTGCCAGCCTCAAACTGGCACACAGGTCAGACCCGGGCATTTCTCGTTAGATGGTAATGAATAGGAACTCCGTAGAGCTAGGACAAGAAGCCTAGGGGAAGAGTTTTCCAATAAAAAATGCAAATTGATCCTTCTGGGCACCAAATGCAGAGAAATAAACACGTTCCTCTTAAGAGCCTATCAAAGTCATCTAACTTTGGATCGATGTTCCTTTCGCCTCTCTTAACATTCAACTCAATCACAGCAAAGAGATTTCTGCATTTCTTCTCAGCATTATTCACCTCTGCTTAAGAACGCTGGCCAGCTGAATTACTAAAAACCCTGGTGAGAGTATCCCTGCCTTAACCATTGCCAGACCACTAGCTCACAGCCACTTTGTCCTTGGCAGTTCTTTCTCCAGCCTCCTCTCTCTCTTTTCATAGCTTCCCCCAGACATCTGCTAGATGAATGTTGAGGTTCTTTCTACTTTACTTAGGAGACTCCAGTCCTACCAGGAATGAAATCACACACTGGCCTCTGAAGACCGCTGATGTGAGGACTGCTTTGCTGGAATCAATGGGCCTCAGGCAGACTCCTTCTCACTGTCATGATTTCCCCTGCACCAGTATATTCTCCTACTCCTCAGGGACTTAAACTCCAGTTACCCCTGCCCAGGGCAAACAACATCTCTGGACACCTTCCTTCCTGGGTGTGGCAACTTCTCTAACCAGACCAAAGCTCCCCAGGCCAGGCTGTGACATACACTTTTCAGTGTCTCTAAAGAGCGTTTCAGATACAGACCCTTACACAAAACCAACACTCCAAACATAAGGCAATTCTCTACAACTATGGCTTCTAGTCACACTCCTAAACTCATTATTCTAACAGTAGCAACTTGGACCATTAAGGTCATCCCACTAATAGAGTTTGCAAAGCACTTAACATCTCTAAACCTCATTTCATCTTCTGCAAAATAGCTGTAATATTAGTACTAACTCCACATGGTCCACAGGGTGGTGGAGATAATGGTAAAGCACTTAGCACACGGTGCTTCATACACAGCAGGCATTCAATAACATGCTGCCTTTACTCCTCTTCCTCCTGTTATTAAGTCTCCTTAAGGGAACAATGCAATATAGTAGAAATGGTGTGCTTGGGATCTGTGTCCACCTCTATTCAAATCCGAGCTATGGGACCACAAAGAAACTATTCAGGCATTCAGCTGCAGTAGTCATGCGTCACTTAATGAGGGAGAGATCTTTGGAGAAATACACCAGCAGGCTACTTCATCCCACAAGGGTACTAACATGAACTGAGGTGACTATGATATCACTGGGCAATATTGTTTTATTGTTATACCACTGGAAAAAGTACTATGTGGTTGACCTGGTACCACAAGGCACACGCCTGTGTGTAACTATAAAAGCGGAATGATAATCTCAAAGCAATAGTCTAAAATCAAATGAGGAAGTGCATACAAAGTTCTCCACACGTAGTCAGCAACTCAATTTGTGGCATTTGCTACAATCTGACTTTAATTCTATCAGACCCCAAGACAATGGGGAAAAGAAAAATTCTCTTCCTGATCTCCATCACAAACCCTCAAGGCCAGTCCCCAAACCAGGCCAGAACCATTTCAGTTTATAATCTCCTGCCTATCAGGAAAAGGTCCCAAAACTGAGAGCAGAAAAAATTACATTAAGGGCTGTGAGAAGACCCATCCCTCGAAGAGAAATATATGCAACCTTCCCTGTTACCATTTCAACAGCCTCCAAATATTCCAATCATAGGCATTTTTTTTTTTTTTTTGAGACAGGGTCTCACTTTGTAGTTCAGGCTGGCCCTCAGCTCACTATGGAGCCCAGGCAAGCCTCGAACTCAGCAATCTTCCTACCTCTGCCTCCCAAGTGCTGGGATTATAGGCGTGAGCCAACATGCCCGGCACTGTGATATGTGGTATTGATTGCTGGTGCACTGAGTCTCCAAGCCCAACACTGTATGTGGTTAACTGGGGATCAAATTCAGGACCTTGCACTTGCAAGGAAGGTGCCGAAACCACTGAGCTAACCCTCCGGCCCTCATAGGCATTTTACAATGAACACTAGCAAGATCATTCCTATAAAGATGCACCAATACTGTTTTTTTTTTCTTTCTAACAAATCATATTGAAACCATTCTAACAATCAAAAAAAGAGAAGCTCTAACAGAGGAAAAACGAAATCAGAAAATGATACTGAAACAAGTACATGAAATGTTGACAAGTCCTCAAAAGGCGGCCTCATCTAGGATTGCACTTTCAACAGGGGGAATATCTTTCGGGCCAATATGCAAATTTCTGAAAACTCTCTAAGGGGAAATCAGGGAAGAAAAGATTCCAGAGTTCCCTACTCCTCCCCATCCATCCCAGGGGCCCCAGACTTTTGCCTCCTCCAGGCTGGAGTCCAGGGCCCAAGAGGCTGACAGAGGAACTCTTGGCTGGGGTCCCAGTCCCTTGGCTACAAATGGGGGCTGAAGGACAAGTGGCCAGAAGTGAGAAGTTAAATGAGTTACCAGGTAACAAAGTTCCCACCAGAATAATCCATCTTCTAAGCCATGGTCTGACTCCACAAAGCTGAAAAGTGACTTCACTGCCTTCACAACACTCCCAAGCCCAGTGCCTAAACAGGGTCCTGGGAAAACACTATCTGGGCAGACAGGACTTCACCCCAGCCCTGCTCAGGCAGGTGAGGCACAGGTAGGCATTCTCTCCTGAAGGAGGGCCAGGGAGGCTTGATGAAGCCCCTCAGTGCGAGAGTCTGCCCTTTACAAGAGCCTGGAAACTTTATCAAAAGCTACAGACTTACTGGCGGTCCCCAAAATCCACCCAGGTCTCTGCCACCGCACTTGCTCAGCAACTTCTATGACTGCAGCTCTCCACACTCCTGCCGTGGGGCTGGCAGATATTCTTTCCTAAAATGCTTAAATCCACAGGAAGCTCCTGACAAGTAACGGGGGGGGGGGGGGGCTCCACAAGAATTGTCAGGTGACACTAATGACCACAGCAGAGCGGCAGCTGATGTTACTAGATGCCCATGAACCAATCAGTTCCTGCTGCTGGAGCAGCTTTCACCACAACCCCTTTTGGTAGTCACAGGCTGTAATCTCATTTGCAGAAGGACTGAAGCACAAAAGTTAAGCAACCCAGACCCACTCCCAGCTGAGAAACAAAACCAGGACATAAACTCACCACCCAACAGCACCGCTCTCCCACATGGCCACTCTGCCATCTGCCCTTCTACCAACTGCTCTGGCAGTAAGAACGCTCTCTGATGTGCTACAAACCATCTTCAGGTGCTGGGGGAGACTAGTTACATCAGCTGTGTCCACACAACCCCGGGACCCATTCTTCCCGCCCCCCTCAACCTCCAACACATCTGTACACAGCCTCCTCTTGACCATCCCACACACATACCTCACGCAAACCAGGCTACAATCTGCAGGTGAGGAAACTTGAGGCTTCCTTTCACCCAGGCTGCACCACCACACTCGTCAGGCAGATGTGTTTCCTGACTTGTTTGGTGTAAATCTATTCCCTTTTTAGAAATACAGTGATGTGGTGCTCAGAGATTTGTAGTTTCCCTCTCCAGATAGCTCAGAAGCAATTTAAGAACCACTCTTCTCCAGAGTCATCATTTTCAGAGTTAGGAGAAAGATATTACTATTTCTGAAAGAGCTGTTAAAGAGATCTATCACAATAACAACAAATAAGATGGCCCAGGGCATGAGGAGAGAGGAAAGGAGCAGAGTTATTCTCAACTCTGAGTCCTTATCCTCCCCCCACAAGCTGATTTACCAAGCAGATGGTTAAATTAGGCCATGTGAGCGTGCGCTGTAAAACTGCAAAGCCCTCTCCAAATGTCTGGTGCTCACATCTAACTAGAAGGGACACAACTGTCTAACTCTGTGAGCTGGCATAAAGCATTGGCCACCTTTCTGTCTAAGCGGCCTTGTCACCTTTCCAATGAGTTAACACTCCACCTCCGGAGACTCACTCTCCAGGAGGAAGGAAGGGTTCCAAGGGACTCCTGCAGAACACTATGATAGGAATGTGGGATTTTCCTAACTTAGTCTATATCAAAGCAGGATACCTCTCTATTGAAACCAAGACATTAATATTACCACGATACTTTTAGATTCTACAAATCTTCACTAGTATTTTATCTTCTCTAAGCCCCTCTGAGATAGGCACCATTGTGATGCCCACATAAAGGAAGTTGCTGTGGTGTAATACTGAAAGACTCGATCACCTGCCTACTGTGAAACAGCAAAGACTAGTCATGCTTGTATTTGAACTCGGTTCCTACATACCCAGAGGCTGTATATGACCCTAGAAAATTTATCGAGATGTGGCTGTCCCATTTTAAGGAAAGCTATTTACCTGGAGACACCCTGGCAGCACCAAAGCTGACATGTACCACACCAAGGTCAAAGCCACACTGCAGTGACACCACCGACTTCCTCTGTGACAAACGGAACAAAGAACTCGCACTGAGCCCAGGAAGGGCTCTTGACAACTCAGAAGGATGTCATGGAGGCTGATGGGGGAGGTGATCACATGCCTGGAGACATCTCTCTTTGGGCCACTGGCAAATCTGACAGCTCTCGTCCTTAACAGGAATTTTTAGAGGAATACGTAGCCACAATGGCTATCTTAATCAACAGCTGCCATCAATGGCCACCATGATCTTTGCTTTGGGTTTTACAGCATGATTATAACCTTAAAAACCTTCTCCTTCCAGGGCATTCTGTACCTCAATCCTTCTAGCCCCCAATGTACTATCTGTGCAACAAATGAAGTGAGGAAGAAGAGCTTTCCCCACTCGGGTCAGGACAAGCTCACGTAGAACAGCACAGGCTAAGGGGGGAAGAAAAAGACTAGTTCACGTGATGGCTGCATAACAAAATACACATGTGGTTTTTCCTCCACCTTTTACTGTATTTCCTGGTTGGCATTCCACCAGCTAGCAGGCCACAGGGCAAGACTCTTTGTATTGTTAGAACAACTGTTTCGTTCTTCTCAATGACTCGTTTTCATAGCATGTTTTCCATATCAGAAGCATGAAATTATGTGGGAACTCATTAGAAATGCAATTTCTTGGGCTGCTCCCCAGGCCTACAAGTACATCATGAAAGCTGTGTTTTGACAACCCCTTCAGGTGTTTCAGGTGCCTGGGACAGTGTGAGAACACCTTAATCATGGCTGACCTAGGATACAGAAATGCATTCAGAATGGTCCTTCTGCAAATAAACACTAAGTATTTGGGTCTAGGTGTTCAGCTAGACAGGGCTGGAATCTATTCACACACAGTGCGGTGTGTGCCTGGGTCATACTAGTCCTGAGCCTCGTGGAGCTTAATAGCACAGGAGAGCCTAAAGATTCCAACACCCAAAACCTACAAATATACAATTACAGACACCAAAAGAATGTTGGGGGAATATAGTTGAGAATGTGGAGTTTCAGCTTTCACTTTAGGGACCAAGCAATCTCCCTGTGGAAGAGTTGATCTAGATGCAAAAGGGCAGAAGTTAGCCAGGCACAGAGAGGAGGAAGGAAATACTCTCAGTCCAGGCATAGCTTGTGCAAAGGCCATGAACCAGGAGTGAACTTGGGGCTTTGGAGATAATGTTGTTAAAAAGCCAGGTTGAGACTCAAGCTCTTTCTCATTCTGAGTGGGGTGCAGATCCCCAAATTCTGCAAAAGATCAAATGTCTTAAAATTTTTCATTCCAAGGAATGGCATGGACAGGTCAGTTTACAATTTGGGCAAAATGGGCTCCTCCACTTGAACAGAGCAAGCTCACCAGCATTGCAGGATCAGGGGCAGCATTTGGATCCTTCATTATCCTCTGTGTGGGTGGGCTCATCTCACAAGCATTGGGCTGACCTTTCATCTTCTACATTTTTGGTAGCATTGGCTGTATCTGCTGTCTGCTGTGGTACACTGTGATTTATGATGACCCTGTGCATCATCCATGCATAAGTGCGAGGGAAAAGGAGCACATCGTGTCCTCTCTGGCTCAGCAGCCTAGTTCCCCTAGACGATGTGTCCCCATAAAGGCTATGGTCAGATGCCTACCACTTTGGGCCATTTTCACTGGATTTTTCAGCCATTTCTGGTTATGCACCATCATCATCACATACCTGCCGACATACATCAGTACTGTGCTCCATGTTAACATGAGAGATGTAAGGATAGGCGTGTGGGTTCAGTTAATCAACCCCATATGATGAGAGGGCTCCTGACATCCTGTCCTCATTGTCCAGGCCTCCTTCTTCCATCCCTCTGTGCTGTGGCCTTGCCCTTTGTGGCATCCAGTTATATGACAACAATTATTTTGCTGATACTTATTCCTGGGACCAGCAACCTGTGCGACTCAGGGTTTATCATCAACACCCTAGACGTTGCCCCCAGATATGCAAGTTTTCTCATGGGGATCTCAAGGGGCTTCGGGCTCATTGCAGGAATCATCTCTTCCACAACCACTGGATTCCTTATCAGTCAGGATTCTGAGTCCGGATGGAGGAATGTGTTTTTCCTGTCTGCTGCTGTTAACATGTTCGGTCTGATCTTTTACCTCACATTTGGACAAGCAGAAATCCAGGACTGGGCCACAGAAATGACTCTCACCCACTTCTGAGGATACGGAGTCTGAACCTTGATGTAGTATAGACCTTTAACATTTTAACTTTTTTTTACTGATTGCCAAACTTACTTCATGTTCTTGACCACAGACATAACAGTTCTCTGCTCTTGCTGTGTGTGAGATTCACATAGGGAGGCTTAAACACATGCAGATGCCTGTACCCCAAGCCGAAGACTGTGTGAATCTGGGGTGAACTCTGCAAGCCATCAAATGTTATAATCTGAGAGAGCCTAACATGCAGCCAGAATTATAACTGGTGGACAAATTTAAATAGGCAATTCTGTTGTTGGATTTTCCTCTGGGAAAAGCATTAAATGAATAAAAATTTAATGTGAAAATAATCACTAATAAACACCTTTGTGGGAGTGGTTCTGAATACAGAGATCTATGAATTGTAGCTCTTTTCTATAGAATTCAG
>PVIC010058435.1:0-10379 GCA_004025085.1 Thryonomys swinderianus | reverse complement strand
CCACCACGCCCAGCATTATATGTGGTAACCGGGGATCGAACTCAGGTCCTTACGCTTGCGAGGCAGGCGCCGGAACCACTGAGCTAACCCTCCGGCCCTTTACAGGTAATTCTTAAGCACCAATATATTATGCAAGGCATAACTGAAGGCAGTTGATCCGAAGTAGAGCTTTGTTTTTCTCTAAATATTTTAGCATATCTCTCTTATATGCCTGGGTCTTATATTGAAACCTAATTTTAAGAAAGACTGTTGCATCATGTTGGTAAGTTTTGAGAAAGCTTTCTTTTGTTAGCATGATGTGATTTGAATTGGCAGGTTCTTCCAGAGTTGGTCTTATTGCCCTGAAGCTGGGCATGATGCCTTTATGGACCAAGGATGGTAAGAAGCATGCGGTTACATTACTTCAGGTAAGAATTTGTGAGGAACATGTGAGGAATCAGTATGTATGCCCAGATCTTTTTGTGCAGACTTCACTGGATGCTACTTACACTGCAAAGCATGTATCTGTATGGGGAAAAGAAAAGTTAATGTCAAATATAGACAGTATTAAAAAACTTCACTTCTGATTGTTTCAGTAATGTTCTAAGTCTTGCCTGAGCCATACTTTCTGATATTAATATTAGAATAACTAGAACAGTACATTTAAAAAAGTGTAAGTTCTTATAGATCTACTAGTTTTATCATTGGAAAAAAAATCTCAGTCTCATCATATTTCCATTTATAGAACTCTTTTTTTTTTTTTTTTTTTTTTTGCTTTTTTTGAGACAGGGTCTCGCTTTGTAGTTCAGGCTGGCCCTGAGCTCACTATGGTGCCCAGGCAAGCCACCGCGAACTCAGCAATCCCCCTGTCCCTGCCTCCCGAGTGCTGGGATTACAGGCGTGAGCCACCACACCCGGCACTGTGGTATGCGGTGTTGATTGTTGGTGGGCGTGTCTCCACGCCCAGCATTATATGTGGTTACCAGGGATCGAACTCAGGACCTTGCGCTTGCGAGGCAGGCGCCGGAACCACTGAGCTAACCCTCCGGCCCCATTTATAGAACTCTTAATTCCAAAGTACAATTTTGATCTCTTTGCTGACTCTAAGAATATTCTCCCATTTGGAGAAGCTGAATTTTGTTCTCTGATGTGAGTGTAATAGACGAGTTAAGAATGTGGATTCTAGGACTGGAATATATGAATTTATATCCTGGTTTATGCCACGTATTACTTGTATTTCTTGGGGTACTGTGCCTCATCCATAAAAGATACAGTATTTTTCTGTAAAAGAAATAGTCATGATCACTTCAGAAGTTATTGCAAGGATTGCACAAGATGATAAATATCAGGCACTTGTCACACATTGTGATAGTCCAGAAAATGTTAGCTACTGTCTATTACTTTAGAAGGAGCTTTACAGTTAGGAGGCCATCACTCCTTTGGACAACTCAGTTATTCTTTGGACCCTGTTCTTAGATAAGTGCACAGACAGTAATGGTTAAAATAAGAGCTCATGCATGTGTTTAGAATACTAGCAGGCACAAAAAGCTTACATGTTCTTCATAAATTTTCATTGGCTTTGAATGATTAACTAAGATAATAGTTTCAAGCACTGGGGAACACTGAGGGCTTTCAGGAAAGAACTGTAGGATTGTAGATTGGTATGACCATTTTGGAAAATGGTTTGACATTATGTAGTAGAGTTTAGATAGGTAAACTTTGCAGTTCTCCTGAGTATTATTATACAATTTTAAAAATTTATAAAATAAAACAGGTATGTATTAGGATTCCTTTATAGTACTGTTTAGGCAGCATGACTCGTAATATGCCAGAACTGGAATGATCCCAGATGTCCAACAAGAGTAAAATGAGTAAATAAGTTGTGGTGTAGTCATGTGATGAAATGCTATATAGCAGTGGAAATGGACAGAATAGATCAATACAGAGCAATACAGATGGCCTTGTAAATACAGTGCTGAGTGAAAGAGGACATAGAGTACATTTAGGCTATCGCACACGACACTAAATACATTACTGAACAATACTTTCAAAGGTATTAATTCTAGAGAAAAGTAAGTGATTATCATATATATTGGAGTTCTTTCTAGAACAGTACTTCTTAAACTTCTCTAATTCTCGGAATCACCCAGATTGCTTATAAAGTACAGAGGTCTGGACTGGGGCCTCACAGGCCGCATCATTGCCAAGTTCCTAGAATGTGCTGTTGTTGACTGTCTAGGGACCACCACTCGAGAACTACTACTGTGGCATTAAAAGGGGAAGAGATGATTGGGAAAGGGAATACAGGAGCTGTGGTGATCCTGCTCTTGATCTGTGTGGTAATCGTATATCACCTTTATAAACATTTACTGTGTTATATACTGTATTTGAAAATTTTTAAAGCTCATTTGTATGTTAAGATTGTAGCTGGAGTGAATTAAATAATTCAGAAACTCCTAATTATCCTAGGACCTTGGTGTGGTGGGTGTGTAATGTTAAAATATATTTTGGCATATCCTTAGTTTTTTTTGTTTGTTTTTTAGGTACAAGATTGTCATGTATTAAAATATACTTCAAAGGAAAACCATAATGGAAAAATGGCAGCTCTAACTGTAGGAGGGAAAACTGTATCACGTTTCCGTGTAAGGAGGTATTTTCATTCTTAGACTAGTGTATTTCTTTAGTTTCATATCTGAATGTTGTCATGCTTTATGGTTTTAATTATTGTGGGATTATTCAAAACCTAAGATTGTTAATCAGTTAACTGTCAACAATTAGCAGAACACATTACCACAAAGCTTTAATAAGAAGTAAATGGACTATGTTACTACAGCATGCAAAAATAGCAAGCTTGCTTTAATTTGTCTCTGAGATGGTGGCAGAAGGAACAAGTAACTTTACTTCCTTAAACTGTAGTGCTTATACATCTGTAAAATAGAGAGAAAAATACAGCTTCCCTAATAGGTCTTTCACAAGAATTAACACATTCTAGCTGGTGTGAGCCATTGGTAGTAGATACATGACTGTCCCATCAGGCAGCTGGACCACTGGTGGTACAGTGCATTTAATCACTTTTATCGGTCTTTTCAGTACTAAAGTTAGTAAAAAGCTGTCAATGGGACAGTTATGGCATCTTCAACCTGTGGTTTAAGATACCCAGCAGTAAGACATGAATTACAGGCCTGTTGTGAACATGTTAAATGAAGTTTTTCTAGTATTTCTGTAATGTAACAGACATTAGATGTGGAAATTATTCCACTTTCTTCCTACAAAAAACTATCTCAATTTTTGTTAACAACAACATAAGAAGATTGATTTTGTATATTTTTTAGCAGGAGCTTAAATATTAGGGAGAAAGCTGTATATGAATGCTCATCATATTTTTCTAAAGTATTTTTCTCTTAATCATATTGTATCAACAAAGTTGAATTTATAGTTTAAGTTAGACAAAACTCTACTATTCTTTATTGTGGGACTAAAACTAGAAATCTTTGTAGATATTGTAATGGTTTTCACTAATGGGTGATGAAGCATCTTTAGGTTTGCTTATCTCTAAGCAACTTTTTCATTAGATATTACTTATGAAGTGAAAATAAACAGAAGTTTGAATGTAACCCACACTGTCCAACTGTCAGAGCTACCAAATGATTATTGTACATCTGCCATTTTCTTATCATAGTTAACTGTTATCAAGTATTTACTACATGTCATGTACAGAAGCATTAAGACTTTTATATTCATTACCTTAAGTAATTTGTTCAGCTTCTGAAGTAAAGCAGTTAAGTACTTCACTTAGGACCACTCACAGGCAATAAGAGTCACAGCCTCAGAGCCTTCATTTGGTAACTGTTTCTTGATGTTCACCTTATGGGGACTCATAAGCTGATGAGAGATGAATAAATAAATTAGTCATGCCAGTGCAATATAAATCCAATATGCACAGAATGCGAGGCAGCCATTTCTGCTTGGGAAAAATCTTAGGAAGTTTTACAGGGTGAAGACCGGAAGGGAAAACCTGTTCTGCCATGTAGCAGAAGTGGTCTGTGCAGAGAC
The DNA here is from genome assembly GCA_004025085.1 of Thryonomys swinderianus. Classification (NCBI taxonomy): domain Eukaryota; kingdom Metazoa; phylum Chordata; class Mammalia; order Rodentia; family Thryonomyidae; genus Thryonomys; species Thryonomys swinderianus. Next base: position 6,347 of record PVIC010058435.1, on the reverse strand, counting down.
AAGTGGAAAAGCACATGTGCTTAGGAGGAGAAACATGACAGTGATGTGGCTGTATGCCAGTGTGATGTGGGCCAAGAGCAAAAATGATAAAGCTATAGCTGTCTAGGTGACTGTAAAGGGTATAGAGTTCTTGGAGACCTAGGAACCTTTCTGGAGTCTTTAACCTGGGCCGCAACAATATTGTTATCTTGGTTAACAAAAATTAGAAGTATCTGATTTTAAAGAGTACTTTTAAGAGGTTTTAAATGGTTAGGAAAGCCTTTTGAGTCAAGACAGTTGCATTTGGATTGAAAGGGTTAGAGATTTGGAAAAGAGGAAAGAGGGTGTAGAATGGGACTAGGGGTGCAGGTGTGTGATTTCCAAACAGGCATCCTGAGCAATGCTAGTGGTATAAACTGAGGAAGGGTAAGGTATGGAAAGGAAGCTTTTGAGGACAGGTGTGTTTTAGCTGTTCACATAAAGTCCCCATGGAGTTTCCTATAAATAGTGCAAAATACTCATTAGTCAGATAGTAATTGAAATCATATTATTAGTATAAGTAACAATAGTACTCAAAATTAAAATGTCACAGATATTATAGTAAAATTTTATACTCAAGATCAAAGTCCATTTTTTTTCCTCTTAAACTAATTCTGTCTTCATAGGTGAATAGATAACACTGCAGAGTGATTTGGATACAATGTTCTTAATATTGTGGATTTTGACTCATTCAGCTTACTTAAACTTTCAGAAGTTCATTTTTCTTGGATAGTAAACACTACAGAGGCCTTTCTTCTGTGACTTTGTCACAAATATATTACATGGGGCCAGAGATTTAGCTCAGTGGTTCCAGCGCCTGCCTCGCAAGCTCAAGGCCCTGAGTTCGATTCTGGTAACCACATACAATGCTGGACATGGTGACTCACGCCCACCAGCCATCAATACCACATATCACAGTGCCGGGTATGGTGGCTCGTGCCTGTAATCCCAGCACTCAGGAGGCAGAGGCAGGAGGATTGCTGAGTTCCAGGCTTGCATGGGCTACATAGTGAGCTCAGGGCCAGCCTGAACTACAAAGCGAGACCCTGTCTCAAAAAATAAACAAACAAATAAATAATATATTTATATATTATATATTAATAAATAAATAAATGATATATTTATATATTAATATATAAGTAATATATTTTTATATATATGTAAATATATTACACGGACTGGGGATTTAGCTCAAGTGGTACCGTGTCAGCTTTGGACACATGAGGATCTGAGTTCGATCCCCAGTACCACCAAAAAAAAAAAAAAATATATATATATATATATATATATATATATATATACACACACACACACACATACATAAAATTACATGTCCAGAGGACATTTGCCACAATATGAAGGAAAAACCTTATAAGCAATCTTCCTTTAGAATGGGATATAAATATGAAGCTTCAGAATTCTTTATAGGTAAAGTATGTTTATTTGAAAAAGAAAATGTGTTACACGAGAAACATACTTATTTCCTCTTACATATTTTAGTCCTCAGGGAAACTGCAAATAGACTGATTATAAAGATTTTATTTTTTTAATAAGAGCTATGAATATAAAATAGCAAATAGTCAAGCCCTTAGATTAGTTTTATTTACAGTAGGATTAGAACTGCTTTTTTTCATTTTTTAATATGTAAAAAATTTATGCCTCCAAGAAAATAGACTGCTTTGCATTTACAAATTTTGTATATTATAAATAAAAACTGTTGTGGTACATGGTGTTTTTGAATAAGCAAGTTAAGTGGCCCTAAAAGTTGATTAAATCAATTTATCTTAGGCACAGAGAAGCATTCTCTGTGTGAAGGATAATTTCAGAGAATTGTGCAACCTTATCGATGGAGTTATCCAACTGTGACAGTGCTGTCAGTCTTTTAAATTGCCTTTTAAAATCGTTTGGTTGGAAGTTTCAAAAAGAAAAGAATTCTTGTACTCCTTTTGGTTTCAGTTTGGGCAGTTGATTTTTCTCAGGATAGTAAGTAAAAAAAATGAAAGTTCAATATTAGTGAAACTGAAAGATAATAGAGAATGTTACTTTAGTTTTTCTCTTTTACTAGTTAGGTTGAGATGTTCTTATTTCATAAAGGGAATAAAGAATTTTTCTCAGAAGCTTCCTGGTAAACTCAAAAACTGATATTAATAACAGTATGCTTTTTAACTGTCAGATATAATATGTGAATATTAAGAATAAGTTTGAAGTCTGCTTTGAAATGTTGCAAGTCAGGGGAATAATATGAAGGAACTGTATACTTTTCAATGAAATCATGCTCATCCTGTTGTGGAGGAAGTGACTGGCTAATGAAAACTGAGTGATAATTTTGACATGTGGGAAGTGAAATGAGAGCAGCTGTATTAAATTTATGTTAACACTCTTCTGGAGACAAAGATAGCTTCTAGAGAGTACTGTGTGAAAACAGTCTCCAGTAGACTATAGGGCAGTACTTCTCAACATTTGTATGGGCAGTGCACTTGGTGAGCCCCAGAAAGATTCCTAGTGAGAAATAGATGAGTCCACAAATTAAAGTTTTGTGTTTAAAACCAGTGCCACCCAAGTTCAAGACAACTTACTAAATAAATTGTAAAGAAATGCTAACAAGTTTACCTTTTAAAATAAAATTAGTAAGTCTGAGAATACACACAATAATCAGCAAATAAGTTGGCCATTTTTAGACACTTCATTGGGATTTGGGGGAAGTTGTTTTGTTAGCATCAGCATTATCATGTGTTGGTGTTTGTTAGCTTCTCTGTCACTGTGACAAAATACCTGAGATTAACAACTTAATGGAGGAGAGGTTTGTTTTGGATCATAGTTTCAGAGGTTTCTTTCCACTGCTTTTAAGCCTTAGATGAGGTTTCCTGAATATGTTAGAAAACTGCGGTAGAACAAAACAGAAGACAGGAGGCAGAGAAAGAGCAAAGAAAGGGCTGATGACCACATGTACCTTCCAAGGTTGTCTCCAGTGACCTATTTTCTCCAACTAAGGTCCCACCTCCTACAGTTTCCAGTGCCTCCCAGTAGTTCATTTAATTATGAACTGACAATGAATTAATTCACTGATGAGATCAGAACTACAACCCAATCACTTACCTCCCCCCACGCACACACACTCCAAGTGTGCTGAATTAGAGACCAAGACTTCAAAACTTGAGCTTTTGGGGAGTGCTTCAGATCCAAATTGTAACAGGGCTTAGATTTCTTATGTTGCCACTTACTGTTTTTTAAAAAAATTATTGTGAATTGCAGTGTTACCTTGGTTTACGAACTTCTTTCCACGATTCTGGTTGCAAATCAAGTTGGATGAGAGCCGAATTAAATTTTCCCGTAAGGTCAACATTGAAACCTATCCATTAGATTTGAGATGTATATTTGTATTCATAATAGTTTAGCTTCCTATGCATTTGTTCATCCTCAGAGTAAGCTGTGATATATATTTTAGGCTTGTCATTTATAATGACTAGACTTGAAGATAGATGCCATATACTGCCAGCCCACAAACACAGTAACGTTGCATTCCAAGAACAGATTGTGTGGGTGAGTCAGAAGGTACCTGGAGTCTTTAATTCTCTGACTGGGTGGCTGAAGCAGGAGGATTACAAGATTGAGGCCAGTGGGCTAGGTAACGTTGCAAGATCCTGTCAATAAAATTTTTAAAAAAGGACTAGGAAAGTAATTCAGTGATAGACTGCTTTCCTACAATGTATGAGGGGCTGGGTTTAATGCTTCGTGCTGCAAATAAATAATAAAGGCAGGTTGGTTTAGAGAGACAGACTTTATACTCAGGTAGACCAGTAAGTATATTAAGTATGAGGTTATAAAAACATAATTGAGACATTTGCAGGGTGTGGAGTTGGTGTAAGGAGCAGTGTGCTCTGGCAAGCCTGTTTGGGAAGGGATCTGTACAGTAAATTAGCTGGAGCTGGAAGTACAAACATTTAAAGAGTTTTCGTCAACTGAGGAAGTACAGATTAACAAGGCCAGTTGCAAGTCAAAAGTGGTAAGAAAGCCACAGATAAGTATATGTTGGATTAAAGTGGCCGATTGGGGGTGTACAATTGCTTTGTTTATGGTTAGAAGGAAAGTTGAGGAAGCAGAAACATCAGGAAGATAGATATACCTGTGTTGGTTATTTTCTAATGAAAGAAGTACTATACACATCAGGAAACAAAATGATACAACTTTTTTGGCAACTCTAACAATCTATATTAAGTCTTTAAAAAATTAATGTGGGATAACCATGACATTATTATAAGGAAATAATATATCTGTAGAGTTTTATTTCTTAGGACATTGGTTATAGTAATATTTACAACAGCAGCAGGACAAAGGTAGGGGTGAGGAGAAGAGCAGACACTAAGACCTACCAGAGGTGAGGTTATAGCAGGAATTAAACAAGACACTGCCTTCAATATGATTACTTTTTGTTGAATTTGGGAATGAAATTGGGAGGCTATTGTAAAGAATATAAATCATTAAAATAAGTCTCACATTGGATGAGGATAAATGCTTTGAAGAGTAATAAAAGGTTGAAGGAGTAGCAAGTGGTAAAAATGGTACAATTTTAGTTTGGAAGGACAAGTTGATATTTGGATGGAGCCTTGAGAAATTATGGAAGCAGGTCATCCAAATATCTGGCAGAAAAGCCCAGCAGGCAGAGGAAATAGTCCATACAATTGACCTGAGGGTGGTGTTTCATATGTTTCTGCATCAGTAGGTGAGAGCAGAAGATGAGTTCAGCTTATCTGGAACCTTCTGAATCAAGGACTTGAGATTTGATGTGGAAGGCACTGCAGAGACATGGTATAGCTTGAGTTTTAATCTAGCCATGCAGCCTGTAAATTGAGAATGGACTGGGAGTGTGGAGCCTTGGAACAGTCACCAGGCTATTGAAATAATCCCAGCAAAAATGATGGGATGGGATGGGATGGGAAGGGGTGAGGTGGTGAGAAAAGGTTGATGTGGGCTGTATTTTTAAACAAAATTTGTAAGACTGGCTGATGAGTAGTTTATGGGATGTGAAGAATTGAGGATGATCACAGTATTTTTAGCCCAAACAACAGGAGTTGCCATTTATTGAGATTTGGGAAAACAGGCTTGGGAGGAAGGTGAGTCAGTTTTAGACTATTAAGTTGAGTTGTTGTATGGCACTGATGTGGAGATAATGAGTTTGCAGTTGGACATGTAAAAATATCTAGAGTAGAGTTTGGCATTAAAATTAGGAATATGAAATCATTCCCCATACATACATGAAAAACTGAGTGATGACACTAAGTGAAAGTCTTTCAAAGAGATAATGGTCTAACTCAAATAGAATTACAGTGGAGCAGTGTATTTGACCATATGGGGAAATGGAGATTATTAGTTACTTTGCACAGAACTTTCCGGTGAATGTTGGGGCCTGAAAGCACCTGATTAAAGTAGGTTCAGAGAATGGTGGAGAGAAAGTAAACTCAGCAGGTTTTTTAAGGAGAATTACTGTAAAGAAAAGCAAAAAATCCACTCAAGAATATATGGTAAAGAGCTTTGTTTTAATGTCTGATGGCAACCTGGCTCCCTCCCTAGACAGCTGAAATTGGAGTCTCCAAGCAGAAGCCCTTGGCAGTGATGTTTTTAAAAATGCTCCATGTACATCTTTGCACAAGGAGTTGATTGGAAAGATGACTGTATGAGTGCTGGGACAGGGAGGTGTCTTGTTTAGTGATAACATGAAGAAGTACTCTTCCATCTTCAGGAGAGGGAATAACATAATGCCTTCAATTGTGTAAGAAAAATCTAACCAAGGAAATGTAGGTTGGTCAGCCCACATTTGGAACTCATATTTAAGTTTGTGGTCATGTTACTTAAGTGTGATCCATCATGTTTTTTTCCAGCTGCTTTGATAGGTGCAGACTAGGTATATTATTGATTTTCTAGGGCTGGGTTCTTGATACAATGTTATAAGAACTCACATCTGAGCAGAGGACAGCTCTACTTTTACCGAATGTTTCCCCAAACATTGTTCACATGGTGGGATCCTTTAGTACAAGGTTATTTGTTCATAGAAATGTAGTGGATAGATACAGATTTTACCTCCCTTAGTTAAAGAGGATTGGGTGCTCTCTGTACAGTAAAGAAATAGAATGTGCTTTATTTGTTTTTCTCATGTTAATAACTTGATTTGAATCTCTGTGCAGTCAGGTCCACCTCTGATAATTAATGTATTACTTATATGTGTTACTTTTCCTGTAGAAATCTGAATCTACATTGGAATTTTACCGAGAACTTGGATTGCCCCCAAAACAGCAAGTTAAAATCTTTCGTGTAACAGATAATGCTGTAATTAA
>PVIC010058434.1:0-10379 GCA_004025085.1 Thryonomys swinderianus | reverse complement strand
AATTTTTTTTTTTTTTTTTTTTGAGACAGGGTCTCGCTTTGTAGTTCAGCCTGGCCCCTCAGCTCACTATGGAGCCCAGGCAAGCCTGGAACTCAGCAATCCTCCTGCCTCTGCCTCCCGAGTGCTGGGATTACAGGCGTGAGCCACCATGCCCAGCACTGTATGTGGTTACTGGGATTGAACTCAGGACCTTGTGCTTGCGAGGCAGGCGCTGGAACCACTGAGCTAAATCTCCGGCCCTGTCTCCTGAAATTTTAAAAGTCTAGATATAACTCTGTTGATATCAGCCAGTTGGAAAGGTAGTGAAAATATTGTATTATTATAATACTGTGAAGTCCAAGTAGTATGAGTAAAATATGCTTTCAAAAGCTTTGTACTGACATGACCTACTTTCAAAATTAACACTGGGAAATTAGATTTTGAGCTAAAGCATCAGTTTGAGTCCTTACACAATTTATATTTATTTGATGAAAAAGGTACTTCCAACTTGGTATTTGAGACTAACATGGAATAGGTAATAGGTTGTACAAGACACTGGTCCAGTATTATACACTGCCATTCATTCCATCAAGTACACAAGCACTAGAATTACTAAATGGCCAGCAGTAAATTCACTGAGGACAAGGACTAAATTTATAATCCATTGTATACCTAGCACCCATTAGATTGTATATGTAATCAATAAATAATCTAAGTTGAGAAAAGGACAATCACTATATGAGCAAAAAAAGCCTTTCAAGGACACCATATCTAAACATGTAAGAATGGGCAGTATTAAAAAAGGAAGATTGCTAATAAAGCAGGATTTTTAAAAAACAGTAGCAAAGTTTTATTAAAGGTAAGGAAAAAAAGAAAAAACAGGCTCTGTAGAGCAAATCTGGGCCAAATAAAGTAAGAAAAGAATGGGCCGGAGGGTTAGCTCAGTGGTTCCGGTGCCTGCCACGCAAGTGCAAGGTCCTGATCCCCGGTAACCACATATACTGCTGGGCGTGGAGACACGCCCAACCAACAATCAACACCGCATACCACAATGCCGGAAGTGGTGGCTCACGCCTGTCATCCCAGCACTCGGGAGGCAGAGACAGGAGGATTGCTGAGTTCGCGGCGGCTTACCTGGGCACCATAGTGAGCTCAGGGCCAGCCTGAACTACAAAGCGAGACCCTGTCTCCAAAAAGCACAAAAAAAAAAAAAAAAAAAAGGTGTTCTGAAATCAGAAACTGAAAAAAAAAGTTAAGTGACAAACTAAGAAACATGAACTTGTTTTTGTCAACAATGGATTTAGGAAGAGCATGAGGAGAGCCAATTCATTAGTGATGACATGTTTTTGAGTACATCTGATGGGTTAGAACAAATAGAGGGAGATTAGAGTGAGATAAGACTATGGTAAACCTACCCAGAGAAGGAGTAAAGAATCCGTAAAATCTGAGATCAAAGGGAGAGAAATGGGTACAAGGTATGAACTATATTCTTGCACCTAGAGGAATAATGCTGATACAGAGACAACACTACCCCTAAGACGAGGCCATTCATCCAGAGAAGCTGGGCTAAGGAGGAAGATGTTCTTTTTTTTTGAGACAGGGTCTCACTTTGTAGTTCAGGCTTGCCTGAGCTCTATGTAGCCCAGGCAAACCTAGAACTCAGCAATACTCCTGCCTCTGCCTCCCCCAAGTGCTAGGATTACAGGCGTGAGCCACCACGCCCAGCACTCTGGTATGTGGTGCTGATTGCTGGTGGGCGTGAGTCACCATGCCCAGTACTGTTGTATGTGGTTTCTGGAGACTGAACCAGGGACCCTGTGCTTGTCAGGCAGGTGCTGGAACCACTGAGCTAAATCTCTGGCCTGGAAGATGTTCTTTTAATGCTGCAGAGATGAGTAAATACATGTGGAGCATAAGCTTTCTGTAATGAACTTACATTTACCGTTACTGATTTAACAAAGATTTTTCTGAATCCTTCAATCAAGTTTCACTGGTTAAAGAACAGAGGCTGCCCCTAAAGACACTTTGCTTTTATGGGAAAATAAAGGAGGGTAGAGTTCCCAACAATAAAAAACTACAACTAGAAAAATAACTGACAAAGAACATGTTAGAATCACAATTAATGAAAAATTCGTTTTTTTTTTTTCAACAGGGTTTTACTTTGTAGTCCAGGATAACCTCGAACTCACAGTAATACTTCTGCCTCTGCCTGCCAAGTGCTGGGATTACAGGTGTGAGCCACCATGCCCAGCATTGTGGTATGTGGTGCCAGGGATCGAACTTGGGACCTTGTTCTTGTGAGCCAGACACCAGAACCACTGAGCTAAATCCCCAACCCCTCATTTAATTTTTAATGAGTATGGTCCCCTGTTATATGACCTCTACTGAATGTGGTAGGCAAAAGACCAAGTAGCCAATTACTTTTTATTTTCTACTAAGAAATTCAGTGTTTTGCTCTCAAGTCTGCTGAATCTAAAGTAATAAACACAAATAAGAAAATGGGCTGCAGGTGTGGGCTTGGTGGTAGCAAACCTGTCTAAAAGGTACAAGGTCCTGGGTTTGATCCTCAACACCACAAAACCAAAAAGCAAACAAACCAAAAAATAACCCCCAAAGCACTGAGTTGCGCATCCTGTCACACTAACTTTGTTCGTAGACGGTGAGGCTCTTGGGGGCAGAGAAAAACCACTCCAAAGTGGTATCCATAGCAGTTATATTGCGCTTGCTTGGTATATAAGAAGCAGTCATGAAGAGAGAAATGACTGATGATCCAGGAGAATACACATAAATTTAATTAAGTATTAACATAAAATACACATTTAGTACTCTTTGCCAAGTACGAGGCTAATATTTTTCTTTCAGTGATTTCTGAATGTAAGAGCTTTGATGACAAATCCTAGGATTCCCCTTTTTGTCTGTTACACAACTCAAATGTTTCTAAGTAATATCCATACTTCTACTTTTGTATTTTTAGCTTCTTCCTTTCAACTTAATATGGGCAATTGTTGAAGATTTTTTGTTTTCCCAATCTTCTAGTTCCTATTTATCATGAAACTGAAAGAAAACTGGCATTTTCATACTGATATACTAAGGGTGCATGTATATTTAGTGCGCACATCTAACTTTAAATGATCTTTTGCAAGATCTTAGTTGAAGGGGGCTTCACAGAAACATGTTACAGAAACATCTGTAACTGCAGATTCTTAGCAGACTTTAGAACCAAGAGACGTAAAAGTACGTTCAAACTATAGCATAATATGTATTCTTTCTGAACCTTTAAATATTACCTAACTGTATGAAGATGGGGCATTTCCAAATACCTACCTTTAAATAATTTTTAAAAACTTTAGCATCAGGCTGCTGAAGTGCTTGACAAAACTCCTGGGAAGTAGGGAAATGAAGAGATAAAGAAAAGAATCAGTATATTCATAGAGATCTATCATCACTCATTCAAATATTCAGTATTCTTTTTTTTAAATTATAGCAAAAAACAAAACAAACTAACAACAAAAACCAATTTGGGCTAGGGATTTAGTTCAGTGGTTCCAATGTCTGCCTGCCAAGTGCAAGGTCCAGAGTCTGATACCCAGTACCACATATCACAGTGCTGGTGTGGTGGCTCATACCTATAATCCCCAAAAAACTACAAACAAACATAACAAAAAATAAAAAACTTTCCCATCTCAATCACTTTTAAACGTACATGCACAGCAGATCACTGAAGCCTTTTAGTCTTTTGTCTTTGTTTTTTTGTTTGTTTGTTTGTTTTGGAGACAAGGTCCCGCTTTGTCGTTCAGGCTGGCCCTGTGCTTACTATGTACCCTAGGCAAGCCTTGAACTCAGCAAACCTCTTGCCTCTGCCTCCCAAGTGCTGGGATTACAGGTGTGAGCCAGTAGTGTGGTATGTGGTTACCAGAATGAGCCAGGGAACTTGCGCTTGCAAGGCAGACACTGGAACCACTGATCTAAATCTCTGGCCCATCTTTTCTTGGTTTTTTTGAGACAATGTCTCCCTATGTAGTTGAAGCTGGGCTTGAACTCACTAGGTAGCCCAGGACAGCATCAAATTTAGGGTAAGCCACCGGCCTCAGCCTCTCAAGTGCTGGATTATCAGGTGGAGGCTACCACACTTGGCCGCCTTTTCACTTTGCAAAACTGACACTCTTTGCCTTTAAAACTATTTCCATTTCCTCTTCCTTAGTCCAACAACCACCATTCTACGTTTTGTTTTGCTAAGTCTGACCACAGATATCTCATAAAAGTGAAATCATACATTATTTACCTTTTTGTGGTTATGTCACTTAACATACTATAGTCAAGTTTCATGTGTATTGTACCATGTGAGAGGATTTCTTTCTTTATACATAGATGAATAATATCAATGTGTGTGTGTGTATGTTTTCCTATTAATCAGTGGACATTAAAGATGTTTAAATCCACAGTATTATTATAGCTTATCCACTCTCCCAAAATCCTCAACAGTAAAGATTATATGCCATTTTCAAATACAACACTTGAGAACAGGCCTCTTCTGGACAACATGAACTCATGTCCAAGACAAGTGAATGGCACAAAAAGCACTTTTTTTTTTTTTTTTTTTGCTTTTTGAGGCAGGGTCTCACATTGTAGTTCAGGCTGGCCCTGAGCTCACTATGGTGCCCAAGCAAGCCGCTACGAACTCAGCAATCCTCCAGTCTCTGCCTCCCGAGGGCTGGGATTACAGGCGTGAGCCACCGCGTCCGGCATTGTGGTATGCGGTGTTGATTGTTGGTGGGCGTGTCTCCACGCCCAGCATTATATATGGTTACCGGGGATCAAACTCAGGTCCTTGCGCTTGCGAGGCAGGCGCCAGAACCACTGAGCTTATGCCGGTTACCCAGTGAGAGGGCCACTGAACATAGCTAGAACAGAAGAAAAAAAAAGCATAGTTTCTCTACTACAATCCTACAGAAAGTGTTGTCAACAAGCATATTAAAAAGGGAAAAACTGGTTGGCTAGGGATTTAACTCAGTGGTTCCAACGTTTGGTTGATGTCTGCTTTGCAAGTGCAAGGCCTTGCATTCAATCCCCGGTTCCACAACGGGGTTTCCCACACACAGTGCTGGACATGGTGGCTCACACCTGTAATCCTAGCACTTGGGAGGCAGAGGCAAGAGGTTTGCTGAGTTCAAGGTTTGCCTAAGGTACATAGTAAGCACAGGGCCAGCCTGAACGACAAAGCGGGACCTTGTCTCAAAAAAAAAAAGTAAAACTACAGTTCCTTATACTACTTTTTACAATCAGATAATTAAAGAGACATTATAATTTTATCACTTAGGAATCTAGAAGGATATATGCTATAAATTATTTCTACTAATAAACTATTTCTACTTATCATGGGAACAAAGGTCATGGTAAATTAATTATGTACTTTTTATGAAAATATTAGTTTAAGTATTTAACTACTCTATTTATCAACTTCCAATGCTTCTTAAAAGTCACCATTAAGCAGAGATAGGAGGATTGCTGAGTTCAAAGCTTGCCTAGGCTACATAGTGAGCTCGGAGCCAGCTCAAACTACAAAAGTGAGACTCTGTCTCAAAAAAAAAAAAAAAGTCACCATTAAAACTGGGCGTGGTGGCTCACGCCTGTAATCCCAGCACTTGGGAGGCAGACACAGGAGGATTGCTGAGTTCAAGGCTTGCCTGGGCTACATAGTGAGCTCAGAGCCAGCCTGAACTATAAAGCAAGCCCCTGTCTCAAAAAAAAAGAAAAAGTCACCATTATAAAAACACTCCTTTCCCCTCATTAATGTTGGGTGTTAGACTTAGGACCTTATGAGTGTTCCACTACTAAGCCACATCCGAGCCCTAAAAACTTCCAAAGGAAGTCATTGAAAGACATCCCATGCTAAATTTATACTATCCAAACTGATGCAAAGTGGCATTGGCCAAACTTATAGAATGAGCGTAAAAAGTCAGCTGCTAATAGAAGTTGGCAGTATGCATACGGCCTCAATTATGTAAGAAAAATACCCGAGATCCCTCTAATGCTGAGTACAGTATTGTCCCTAAATTAACAATATTATGTCATACACTTAAAAATGCTAGAAATGTGCTGTTTTACAATAACATTCAATTACAAATAAAAGAATCACGACATTATTGAAGAAACAAATTTTAGACTACATAACAGATTGTAATTCTAGTTTTAATAAAAAGTTTGCAACTTCATTCACTGTGTATATTACTTGATAAGAAGTTTGGAAAACTATTATCACAAGAAAATAAGTGAATGCTATTTTATTTTGTAAAACATAAAAGTACCAGGTAACTTTCTAGCCACTTATCTCAAAATATAATTTCTGATTTACAAATGAAGCATTAATAAACTTGGCACAAACCTTAAGAACAGAGGTTCTGTATGAGCTATGCTTCCCTTTGGCCACCTGGAGAAGACTACAGGCTCCTTTCAAAATGTGTTTTTGAAATGCATTAAATACCATACCATAGTGTAAAGTACACAAATTCTGATGAATTATGTTATCAAAATATCTAAGGTATGGCAAAACAAGACTTATCTTTTACAAGGCTATAAGATATACATAGTGCCATTACTAATAATATATAATTTCAAAACAGTGGCATGTATAAATAGTATTTCAGTATGTGCCACCACTTACGTGGCATGAGAATATCATTTCTACTAGATAAAGTCACAGGGAATGTTACTACTACTGTGATATGTCATCTATCTTTCTGATCTGATGGGAGGAAATTAAATACAAATTTTTGCCCACTTAATTTCAGAGATTCTTTGGTTTGGACTCCATGCTACTTAAACATGCTCACTGTCCTTTACATAGCAAAACATCAAGGCAAATGCAGTCTGGCTTTTTTGAATCAAAATTCAGGTTGAAGCATATCCTCATATTCTATTTTTTTTTGAGACAGGGTCTCACTTGTAGTTCAGGCTGGCCAAGAGCTTACTACATAGCCCAAGTAAGCTTTGAAATAGCAATCCTCCTACCTCTGCTTCCTGAGTGCTGCTATTACAGGTGTGAGTCACCATGCCCAGCACTGTAGTATGTGGCACTGATTGCTGGTGGGTGTGAGTCACCACTCCTGGCATTTTTGTATGTGGTTACCGGGGATCAAACTCAGGACCTTGAGCTTGCTAGGCAAGTGCCAGAACCACTGAGCTAAATCTCCGGCCCCACACTCATATACTTTAATTAAATTAAGAAGGAAATCTTCCAGGGCAGGTCTTACCTGAATTATTTCTGGAGCTACTTGTAATGAGGGTAGGTATTCTTGTTGAAGATATTGAACACATTCTGGGCCCTAAAGATTAAAAGATAAGAATTTTATTTACGGACATTAATAATATTTTAAAAAATCAGAACAGATAGATATTTTAAAGAAAACACAGTCTTGTGATTTTTTTCTGTTTTTTGAGGTAGTAGGGATTGAAAACAGGCCTTCACACTTAGCTAGCATTACAGGTATGCGCACCATGCCAAGTATTTTTTTTTTTTGGTGGTACAGGGTTTCAAACTCTGATCCTTGTGCTTCCAAGGTACGTGCAGTACCACTTGAGCTAAAAACCCAGCCCCTTTTTGTTTTGTTGTGTGTGTGTGTTTGTTTTTATTTTTCTGATTTTTTTGAGACGGGGTCTTGCTTTGTAGTTCAGGCTGGCCCTGAGCTTATTATGTAGCCCAGGCAAGCCTTGAACTCAGCAATCCTCCTGCCTCTTTCTCCTGAGTGCTGAGATTACAAAAGTGTGAAAGGATTACAGGCGTGAGCCACCATGCCCACCTTGTTTTTAAACTCTCTTCTCCTGTGCTGGGGATGGAGCCCAGAGGTGCTCTACTATTAAACTATAGCTTCAGCCCTTTTTTTTTGAGGCAGGGTCTCACTTTGTAGTTCAAGCTGGCCCTGAGCTCACTATGTAGCCCAGTCTAGTCTCAAACTCAGCAATCCTCCTGTCTCTTCCTCCTGAGTGCTGGGATTACAGACGTGAGCTACCACGCCCGGCACTGTTGTATGTGGTATTGATTGCTGGTGGACATGAGTCACCATGTCCAGTATTGTATATGGTTACCGGGATCCAACTCAGGACCTTGAGCTCTTGAGGCAGGCGCTGGAAGCACTGAGCTAAATCTCCAGCCCTCCAGCCCTTTTTAAGACAAGGTCTTTGTGAATTGCCCAGGCTGGCCTTTAATTTGGAATCTTCCTGCTTTAGCCTCCCAAGTAGCTGGGAATATGGCACCACTATTTCTGGTTTAATACAAAGATGTTAACCATCTGTTCCTGTTTTACTAAGTAGCTATCACTTCTGCTTCCATACTTTAGCTAAATAATTCCATTATCTCACACCAAATTTAGGGTGCATCCCTGATCATTCCTCCCACATCCATATAATTCTGCCCAAAATGTCAGCTCCTCTTCTCTGCAGTTTGATCAATATATATTTGTCTTAAGATTTATAAAAAAGGGGAGTCCTCCCTCCTCATGGCTTGCTTAGGTTGCTCCCATGGCAAAGCTGCTCATTCAGCTTCAGCCTTAGAATATTTTATACATTTTCATTAAAGTCTTAGCCCACTGAGAACTACTCATCTATACACTGCTCTCTTCTGATTCTGAGCTACATAAATATTAGGGACATTTATTCATCTTCATATTGCTCCTCTGCTGACCTCAAATACACACCAATTCAGTCTAGTACTGTACTAATCCCAACCTTAAGTTTAGAGAAAATTCAAAATGTTCTAAATTAAAAACTCTTCAGGGCTGGAGCTCAGTGGTTCTGGCACCTGCCTCGCAAGCGCAAGGTCCTGAGTTCGATCCTGGTGACCACAAAGAATGCTGGGCATGGTAACTCACGGCCACCAGCAATCAATACCACATACCACAGTGCCAGGTGTGGTGGCTCACGCCTGTAATCCCAGCACTCGGGAGGCAGAGACAGGAGGATTGCTGAGTTCCAGGCTTGCCTGGGCTACATAGTGAGCTCAGGGCCAGCCTGAACTACAAAGCAAGACCCTGTCTCAAAAAACAAAACAAAACAAAACAAAACAAAAAAACTCTTCAAATCTCTCTCAGAATCAAAACTAAAGCTCAAGTAAGTGAAGAGGGTAAAAGGAGCTCATGGTCTTTTGGAGGGAGACACTGCTGCTATTTCAATGATTGCAACTATGGAAATGCCAGTTCTGTGCTGATTTGAAAATACCCAAAGTTACTTATGGTTTATACAAGTTGTTATAGCAAACAAGAAAGAACGAAACATTCTGAGATAATAAGGTCTCTAATCATTTCGCCTAGTAAAATAATGGAGAAATATGGCTATGAGTAAGCTGGCTGCAAAATTCTGGTTAAGTTTTCCAGTTACCTGTCAAACCAAAACAAATACACATTTGAATCTTTTGTTATCCAAAACTTCAAGGACAATAATGGTTTTCATTACTTCACTGCTATTTCCATTCAACTCTTTCCCTACATCAAAAAAGTTTATACTTACATTAATTATATCTTACAAAAGATGGGCCAAACACAATTAAAACCATAATAACTGTTATGTCTGAGAACAGAATGAAGGAGCACAGATCACAAATCATACCCGTTTGAGATGAATGGTTTTTAGTGTCACGGCGCACTCAGATAGAGCCTGTGAAAAGAAATTTAAAGAGTTTTAATATGACCAATTTTAATATGGAATTGATCCAACTTTTTTTTCCCCTAGTGGATGGCAGAAAAATAGATAACTAAATAATTATTTCCAAAGAAAACCATTAATTTGAAGTAGGAAGGGCTGGGAATGCACCTCACTGGTACAATGTTTACCAAGCATGTGAAAAATCCTGGGTTTAATACACAGCATCCCAGATAAATTAATAAAGAAGTCATAACCTAAAATCATTGAACAAAAACAACAACAACAAAAATCAATGAAACAGAATATAGTCAACTTGGCAATAAAGAGTGAATATAAATGATCCACATGAGGCAGAGACCTAAGCACGTACCAGTACTGTTTGTGCATCTGCCAGGTCAAACGTCTGTTTCAAAGGTGCTAGGAAGCACGCAGGAACAATGTGCTTATACACGAAATCAGCAAATCCCACCGGTCCATCCTTACCTCCTGTTAAAAGAATTCAAAATTTCATCTTATGTACAAGGAAAATCAGTTAATTTACTACCATGGAAAACCAATCCCTATGTCAAAATTCCTTTGTCTGGGCTAAGATTTCATTTTATCTCTAAAAGATATCTTATTAAAAGGAAAACAAAGGTTAAAAAAAATTACCAGGCTGAAGGTATAGCATAGAAGAGCCCTTATAAGGCCCTGGGTCTGATCCCTAGCACCATAAAAAATACAAAAAGGGGTAGAGGGGGGCCAGAGGGTTAGCTCAGTGGTTCTGG
>PVIC010058433.1:0-10371 GCA_004025085.1 Thryonomys swinderianus | reverse complement strand
CTGGCCAGGCATGGTGGCTCACGCCTGTCATCCCAGCACCTAGGAGGCAGAGACAGGAGTATTGCTGAGTTCGAGGCTTGCCTGGGCTACATAGTGAGCTCAGAGCCAGCCTGAACTACAAAGCGAGACCCTGTCTCAAAAAAAAAAAAAATGTCTTCTGTAGAGGATGCCATTAGCCCGTGGCTGGTGCATGGCATTCTTTGAACCTGTCTTTGGCTAGTTCCACAATATTTCGGTATATGTATCATTTGATTCTTGTCCGTTTGAGATCATAGGCAATATCCATTTGGGTATTTCTCTCCTTTTTATGGTTTATTTCTGGATGTCCTCCCAGAGCCTCACTACATGGTGGGGCTTCTGGAAGGTGCTTGTATTATAGGGAGACGATAGCTCACTCACTCCCTGTTAGAAGATGGGACTGGGCCAGGAGAAGGATCAGCGGGGACGTTTCCTGGAAAGACGCCCTCCCGCCCCTCACATCTCTCTCTGCTTTCTGGCCGCTGTGGTGTGAGCGACTCCCTTCCACGCAGCGTCTTCCACTGTGCTGTTTCTGTGGTGTGGCTTTTTGAAGACGAAACTGCTGGACTGTGAGCTAAAACAAACCCTTGCCCTTTAAATAGGTGCTGTCAGGGGCTGTGTCCCAGCACTGAGGAAGTGGCTCCTATTGGCTGGTGGCATTTATTTTAACTCTGCTTTCTTTCGTTATTTGCCTAGGTCTTTCTGTAGAGTGTCTTCTCTGCTTTCTCTTCCCTCTTTTCGTGTTGTCCTGTGATGACGCTGAAAGGACTGGAATAGCTGTCGACATAGCCAGGGGTCAGTGGGGATATCACTCTCAAAGAACATGATGTCTTCAATGGAAAAAACTTAATCAGAAATGAGACACAAAATCTATTTTGAGCTGTTATGAAGAATCTCTAAAACCGATGACCTGTCCTCTATCTCTAAATGAATTTCATTTTCTTTAAGATCCAGTGCGTCCTTACTGTCTTTGATGTTCTTTAAACGCTTGCCTTGCTTTGTTCTAATTTTCATGATAGTGTGTTTCTTAAGGTAAATACGAACTTGTGAAGCTTGTGTAGAAATCTAAGCATTACTTCGTCTGTTGTTCACTATGAACAAATGATTTTTTTTTTTTTTTTTTTTTTTTGCTTTTGAGACAGGGTCTCGCTTTGTAGTTCAGGCTGGCCCTGAGCTCACTATGGTGCCCAGGCAAGCCGCCGCGAACTCAGCAATCCTCCTGCCTCTGCCTCCCGAGTGCTGGGATGACAGGCGTGAGCCACCACGCCCGGCACTGTGGTATGCGGTGTTGATTGTTGGTGGGCGTGTCTCCACGCCCAGCATTATATGTGGTTACTGGGGATCGAACTCAGGGCCTTGCGCTTGCGAGGCAGGCGCCGGAACCACTGCGCTAACCCTCCGGCCCTGAACAAATGATTTTTGAGGTTGCGAACACGTGACTTTCTACTGAAACTGGAACATGTGAAGCTAACTCCTTTGAGCTGTTCGCTGTGGACCAAATGGTTGTGAACAACATCGAGAGGGGACGTTCTCCTGCGAACCGTGCTGGGTATTTCTAGAATGCTTGATTAACTGTGTATGTCTTGGACAGTGATGATAACTCAGAGACAGATAGCAGAAGCTTGTGTCGTCTCTGTCTCTTTCTTTCCTCTCTCACCTCCAGGAATTTACCCTGGTGTCTCGTGTGGACATTCTTGCCATCAGTTTAACATTAAAGAAATCCCAAATGAAACTGGCAGCTGCGGGGCAGAATAAACCCATCCCGTCCAGGGCAGAAAAATATCTACAGAATTTTTTTCCTCCCAAAGTTCAGAGAAGAGTTTTCCTTTGATTTTAGGGCACAAGGGTGGAAAGGACACTTGTCTAATAGTTTATGTTAGTAAAATGTAGTGGTTATGGGGAGAGAATGGCTGATGCTCTGATTTCCAAAGAAAGAAAATGAAAAAAAGGTAAAATATTGAGCAGCTGACCTTATAAGTGACAAGGTGTCTCTCATATAATCTTAAATTTACCTCAAATTCTTCATCTAGATAGGAGTTGGAATTATGGCTCCTATTCTAGAGTTGAAGTAACTAAACCCCAAGGAAGAGAAATTATTTCCTTAAAATAACATATCGCACGAGAATTGCCAGAGATTGGAGCTGAGGGACTATTTTGCGGTTAAACACATTAAAAATAAGAATAGAGAATCTGTCAAATATTTACAAATTGTTTAGAACTCAGTAAAACACAATTGAACTTTGCCAATAACTAATAAAACCCAAAGACATTCAAAATGACCTAGGTTTCTTTTAATTTATATACAAAAGCTCTACAGGGCATACTTATTTCAATTTTGCTAATTTTTGAAATTCTGTAAGTTGGAAGTAAGATGTAGGTCCAAGTTTAAGACTTTTTTAAAAATGTAAAACTTGAACATTTTGAGGTCAATTCAGAACCCTGGTGATTGGGACATCCCCACAAAGTAGTACTTTAATATCTGGAAAAGAAAAGCTATTTTGGGGATATAAATGGTTGGAAATCGAGCATGATGGAGAGCCCTCTTTGCTCAGTGTTAAATATTCAGGTCCTCCTTATGACCACTATAATTCAGTTAGACCAAAATTCCTTGTCCTTTTGGTGAGACTCATAAACTGAAAGCATGGTTCCAGGTTAATTTAAAAGTATACTTTTATAAAGGTCTCAGTTCCTTGGGTAATCAGAAAAAAAATCAGAGCAAAAAATGGTATCTTTTGTAATCTTTCCTACTGTCTCTTCAGTCCTCTTGATGAATTCCATTATCACAAAAATGACCTTTCTAGTTCGTATGTCATTTGAGACTAATGCAATTCTTTGCCATTCTGTTATAATGAAAGTATTACATGGATAACTATCTGGCATTATCCTCCAGCAGGAGAACTAATTTGGGAAAGAAATAAAGTACTTTAATATAATATTAGATCTCTCTCATTTTTTTTTTTTATCCTTGTAGAGACCTGCTGGCTAGAACTAAGCAAGTTCACCTATATGGTAAATATACTGAGCTCTTTACCTAATGTAGAAGTAATTACTTTTTCTCACATTCATGGACCAGGTATGAATATTTTCCTAAAGAACAGAGCCTCAAGTAAATTGAAAAGCATGTTGCTCCACACGCTAGAGAGGCTCCTGTTGAATTTCCCTTTTGGAGACGAGACAGCGAGGAGGACTGAGGTCTGTAGCACACCTTCTAGATGCAACGGGCCTTGGGAAAACTCAGTGCCTGCCTCTGCCTGTGAGCTGCACCCAGGCGGCCTGAGCACAGCAGAAACACTAATTATATACCCTTGGTAATTCTGCATTTCTTTGAAGTGGTGTCAGATTGCAGTCCAGTGTGTGTGGGGGGAAAGGTCAGGAATAATGGTAGGAAGCTTCCTTGGGTGGGATTTGTCTGCAGAAAGATTAAATTTTTGGTGATCTCTCAGTTTTTACCTCAGAAACCGAACAGATTTTCAGTCTTCTGAAGAAATTGTTCACCTGGTAAATATGACAGTGATGTCGAAACAAAGTTAACAAAGAGAATGCAGATTGAAACTATGATATATATTTAAGTACAAATCACATGATTTGAGATGGAGGACTGTCATGTCCTTTGCAGGGGGCCAATTAGATGGGTATATAAATCATTGTTTATTCTATATGAGAATAAAATTCTTAGTACAATTCCTCGGAAGAGGTAACATAACCAGTAAGAACACCTCCCTGTGGGACGCTTAGGTGATAGGGATTTTAATTGCTTTGTTGTGCATAAAGACATTGGGGCCCAGAGGTTTTAAGTAGTTTTCCTAAGTCAAAAGTGTGGACTATAATACTGCAAATTAAGTTACAACTTTGGAAAGTATAAGGAAACTTGATGGAACCAGGGAATGACTTAGTTACTTAGTCCGATACTGTATCTGAAATAATTGGCTTTGTCTGTCAATATGTCCCAAAGTTTTTTTGCGTTTAGCTATTGATTAAATTAACTCCATAAATTACTTCTGCATGGACTTTTTAATATTCTTTTTTTTAGTATTCTTAAGATAGTGAAAAGAATAATATTAAGAAAGTAGAACTCAGAAACCTTTTTTTTTTTTTTTGTATGCAACTGTCAAAATAGCAGGGATGTTTCCCACACTTCTGTCCTAATCTGTATTGTCATGTTGATATTCTGTAATTGCCATATTTATGGCCCGGTGAATAAGAGCTTTATGTAAAAGTAAATGTTTATTTCTCAATTTGTTGTTTGTTCCTTTTTATGATATTCTCTTAGGACAAAATGTTTCCCCGGCATAAGAGTGTTTTTCTTCTGAACATACTTCTGCACTTTCTCCTCTTGTGGTGTCTTTTCCTTTTTTAGACTTGTGTTCGCACATTTTGTTTTTGGTTGATTACATTGGCATTAAATTCTAACCACCTAGGGCCACTGCCTTTCAACCGTCTTAACATCCCTTTCTGAAGTGGCATATTTCCTTCAGTGAGGATGCATCAGGCTTGGGATTTATAGATCAGAACCTCTTAACTCAGGCTCTTAGCTCTTCACGAACGCTTTTCATCTACGCTATTCTTGACACCGCACAGACACCTAATGTTGAAATCTCTCTGAGTCCCGACCTGTCTGCTAGACTAAACAGAGACAAGGAAACAGGTCATGATAGAATTGAAACACGGTTTGGGGATCTTGGGAGGAAGAAAGTAAGAAAAAAAAAAATTGATGAACAACATAGTCACCCAAGCTTGTAGTGTCTCATCAGAACCACTCAATATTTGGACGTTTTCCCAAGACTTGCCCTAGTGAGAAAGAAAAGACTTATTAGATCATTGTGTCTGCATATCCACCTGGACAGGAAAGAATCTCCCATACGGAGAGCATATGGCTTGGTCTTAGATTAGCAACAAAGAATGTCAGTTGGCAGACAGATGGAGGAGAGGCGGAGGACTGTGCGAGCTTCGCTAGCCTGGGCCTCACAAACGAATTTTAAAAATCAGATCCACTTAACTCTGTAATGAAAATAAACACTGAGCTACCTAGGCAGAAGAGGAGCTTCGGGAAACACATATTACAAAGGGGGCCGAGTACTTTGCACATCTTTTTCCCCAGTTCTTGCTCCTGTTGTTACAATGCCTTCCTTCTATAGGTGAAAAGAGTGGGGTTCCTAAGTGTAGGGCCGCTTTGCCCAAGAGGATGGAGCCAATCAAATGGCAAAGGCCTGCTCCCACGCTGGACCTGGTACACAGAAACATTTTATTTTCCTTTCCGAGAACGGGGATAAAAGGAGTTTCCTTGTCCCTTTATTTAAGTCATTTATTTCAGTGAATATGGTAAAGAGAGTTGGTTGTATATATTGTTTAATTTAGTGGTATTGAGAATATAGAAATAGGAATGAGAAGGAAGATACGCATGTAGGAAGATATAAAATGGTTTATGTAATAAATGTCTGCAGTCTCTCCCCTGCCTCATTTCTTTTTCTTTTTCTTTTCTTTTCTTTTTTTGTGAGACAGGGTCTCTCTTTGTAGTTCAGGCTGGCCCTGAGCTCACTATGTAGCCCAGGCAAGCCTCGAACTCAGCAATCCTCCTGCCTCTGCCTCCTGAGTGCTGGGATTACAGGTGTGAGCCACCACGCCCGGCACTGTGGTATGCGGTATTGATTGCTGGTGGGCGTGTGTCACCACGCCCAATATCATATCATTGTATGTTGTTATTTGGATCGAACCAGGACCTTGCACTTGCTAGGCAGGCGGTGGAACCACTGAGCTAAATCTTAGATGAAAAGGCAGAATCTTACTTCCTGGTTTAGACTGAGAGTACTTCCTTGTTCGGCACAATCTAAGTCAAGACAACTCCATCTTCTCACAAAGTAAAGGTGCCCAGGCTGCAAGATTTATCCATGTCTTGGACAGAGGAGGTGAACGGAGAGTGGGTGATCCTGTGAATAAAGTTTAAATTTGTGTTTTGCTTTCTACGCTTCCGCTGCTCTGGTGATCTTGTTTCTATCTGCAGAAACATTATTTCCTTTAGATTCACACTTCGCAGGTGAAGTCGCTAGAGGGGTGGTTGGAGGGAAAGTCTTAGCGCAGCTGTGGAGAATCGGGGAGACGGAGAGTCGGGGGAGACAGAATGGGCGGGAGCTTCCTGGGCCTTGAGGATTGGAAATGATCTGATATGACTCAAGAGATTAAACCTATAATGTAAATATTTCTCCATCTGTATTTGGTTCCTTCCTCACCTTCTCTTGATTTAATCGAACCCTTCATTCCATTTCATCATTCTACTGGGATTCTTTTGTCATTATTATAATAATGCCATTGAGTTTAGCATAGTCAACTTTGATTTATTAGAATGAACCTTAGAATTTTTTTTCATCAGTTTTTGGCTATGGGGAGGAACTGAAGCACTTTAATTCTATTTGTTACTTTTTTCACTACAGTGTCTGTGTTTTGTGATATTTTTGTCAACTATCTTAATTATGCCTTTATTCTGAGTGCGGCATACTAGTGTTGTTGTTCTGAACAGTTAAGGTGTTTTTTCGATTTACCAACACATTTCGTCTTGCTGATGACTGTCGTAGTCTCCTGTGTGTCCTCCTGCCTTGGCCTGGCATCGTTTGCTTTCGACCTGAAGAACGCCCTCTGTGTCTGTGCAGGTTAGGGTGGGTCTTCTCAGTCTTGGTTCGTCAGAAAATGATTTGGATTCACTTTTACGGCAAACGCTCATGTCCTCTGGTTATAGGATTTCAAGTCATCAGTTCTTTTCTTTCATCACTTTAAATGCAATGTTCTTTCTTACACAATATACACCTGTGGTAAAACATGGTGTGGTATCTGATTAATGTATACAATGTCCATATTTTTATATATGAGTCAAAAGTAAACTAAAAAATTAAAAACTGGGGTAACAAGATGAAAAAAAATAGACACATCCATACACTATCTCAGTATCTTCTGTCTCCCATAGTTTCCGTGTTGGAGAATAATAATCTCCTCCTCCACCTTCTTTTAAGACTTACTTTTTACAACTGCTTTTCACCAGTTTTACTATTACCTACCTACAAGTATTTTGCACCGCTTGTGTTTAGTAGAGTTACCTAAATCTCTGGCTGGATAATTTCATTCAATTTTAAATAATTATCATATTATATCTTCAAATAGATTATGTGACGCATTCTCTGTCCCTTCACCTTCTGTTCAATAAATCATCTGCACTTACTATTTAAATCACGTCCTTTTCTTTTTTTGAAACTGGCTCACTATGTAGCTGGGCAAGCCTCAAACTCACAGCAATCCTCCTGCCTCTGCCTCCCAAGTACTGAGATTACAGGCGTGAGCCACCACGCCCGGTTTGGCGGTGTGTGGTACTGACCTTGCGCTTACTAGGGAGGTGCTCGAACCGCTGAGCTAAATCTCTGGCCCTTAAATCGTCTCATTTTGAGCTTTTTTTTGGATTTTTAATATTTTTCCTACATCTACATAAATGTGGATATTTTTGCAGCTATCTCTCATTTTAGAAATTCTCCATCTATCTTCTCTGCTATAAAACCAAGCTATTAAATTAATTTCAATGACTATATTTATTTTTTCTTTCTAAGATATTCATTGGATTATCTTAGATTCAAGTTCTCTGTAGTAACCTTTCATCTTTTCCCCTTTGCTGCTGTTGGTGTTGTTGTTGTGGTGGTGGTTGTGACGTCAGCGTCCGACAGGACCTTGTACCTGCAAGGCAGCAGCGGCAGCACCGAGCCGCATCCCTGACCCATGTCACCTACTTTGTTAGCGCAGTAACTGTAGTTATCTTAACGTTTATCTGATAACTCTAGTATCTAAACCATCTCTTTATTTTTTCCGCCTTTGTTTCTGGTCCATCCACGTCTTGTATCCTGTATATATATTATCGCCAAAAACAGGGGCGATCTTTCCAAGTGCATGGATGGTATCTTCTCCAGAGACAATTTGATTTTCTCCTGGTAGTCATATAAAACATGAACAAATTGCACTGATTTGGGTAGATCTGATTTGGGGCATCAGCTATTTTTTAGTTTTTCTTGTAATGTGGAGCCCTTCTGAGTCAGAATGAAGAGCCTGAAGGAAGTGATTACCTCTTTAGAAGTACTGAAATTCAGTATTTATCCTTCCAGCTCTTCAAACTGCCACCAGCTCTGTTTAGATTTTTAGCTTCTCAATAGTTTCATATTGCTTGGTTTGATGCATCTTTTTCTGCAGAT
Source organism: Thryonomys swinderianus (assembly GCA_004025085.1). Taxonomy (NCBI): domain Eukaryota; kingdom Metazoa; phylum Chordata; class Mammalia; order Rodentia; family Thryonomyidae; genus Thryonomys; species Thryonomys swinderianus. The sequence continues at coordinate 2,137 of PVIC010058433.1, read as the reverse complement.
CCACAGCCTAGAATCTGGCAAATAGTTTGAGGGGGAATGATGCTTAGAACATTAGACTTGATTTTCTAGAACATTAGACTTGAGTTCCAGTTTTCTATAGAATACTGCTTTTTTGATAGCTCTTACTCCAATTTTTACATCCTCAGGCAAATAAGTATATCCCAACTTTCTGCCTGCTGTTTTCCAGGATATTCCAAGCCTAGAGAGAAAGATCACAGTGAATTATGACTAGATGTCCTGATATTCACATGAACATTTCTTCTTTCTCAAACTTTGGTTCTTCAAGCACCGACTGCATCCACTGTCAATACCACTAAATTGCAACTCTAAATTTCTAAATTTCTGCATAGGTATTATAATTCACCTTGGCAGGAGGGTAATCTGATTCATTTTACTGTATCATAGATTAAACATCTAATAAAATAGAAACATCAGTTATTCTCCCTATTTAATTGCCCCCTCCCATTTAAACAAAACAAAATAGTTGCTTTGCACAGTGTTTTCAGCTTATAAAATTTCAATATTTCACAAATGCATAAGGTAATTCTAGTACCTTTATTACCAAGATAGAAAAAATTCCCTCCCGTACATAATGAGGAAATTAAGACATGGTTGTATGTTCAGTTTCAAATGTCTACCATGTAAATAAAGAAAAGAATAAAATTCAATTGAATCTCTATGTCTAGAGCTCAGAGTGGAAGGAGGTTTCTTAGCCGTCGATGTTATTTGAAAATATAAGTGTATTGAAATCCTAGTGAAGTGGCTCTAGGGAAAGAAGAGCTAATTTTTCAAAGGAAGAAATAGTTTGGGCAAGTGGGAGTCAAAAGTAATTGACCCGGAGAAGAAAATGCAGGAAATTAGATGATGCTGGACGTTCATTCATAGCACTCTGTTCCGAAGACGATGGTTAATAATGTCCAACACTGTTAAAAGACAGTAAATAGAAGGCCAAAGACTTGACCACCAGATTAGGAAATATGGAGGACAATCGTGAAGATGAATGAAGTTTGAGAAGACTTTTGGGGATAGAGCCTTTTTGAAGTGAAAAGAGAAAGAAGTGAGAAAGTTGAGACAGAGAGTATAAGCAACTATTTTAAAGAATTTTAAAGTAGTTTTGTAAATAAAGGGGATTGACAAATGGTGTGTAGGCTAGCCAGGCTTTTTTAAGGCAGTTATTTCTGCTTGCTTGCGTGTTCCCTGGAATGATCCAGGAGAGGAAGAGGAAAGTGATGGTGCTTTGGAAAAGAGAAAGGGTGCTCAGAGAAACAAAATTTTTAAAAAGACAGTGGAGACTGCGGTCAAATGGACAAACAGAAGAATTTCACTTTGATAAGAGCGTGACGTATGGACAGTTCATTCCAGACAGGAAACCTTTAAGTCCAAAATTTTTGTATTCACATATTTGCTGGCGTCATCGTACAGTATATGTCTTCTGGTTGCTCTATACTTTGCGTGTGTATGTTTGAAATAAGAAACAAACAGTGATAATAGAAAAGATTTAAAAAATACATGAGGAGAAAGAACGTGAGAAATAGGCATATTGGAGGTAAAAGTAAATTTATAAAGAGAATGTAATACTTTAAAATGTATATGAAATTTGAAGTTGTAAATTTGAAATGCCTGGTCTGCATGAATGTAGCTATGATCTTTTCTGTCTAAAACAATTTTCCAGTCACATCCGGTTGTTTGGGCAAGCAAAACAATTGGTGATATTTGTTCTTTCAGAACTACGTATCTTCAGATATGTACCATAGAGGGAGAAATTCACAAAAAATGGATAGTAAATAAAAAGGAAAGATTATGATTAAAGTGATGGACGGTGGAATTGCACAGTATTTTAACAAGAAGATAAGAAAAGAGGGAGTAACTTCTGGCAAATGGGTTCAAGTGAGGGTGCTGCGGATTTCATTGGTGTTAAAGAATCACTGGAGCATAAAGAAGTGTGAAGAAGCCCGAAATGCTGAAGGGAGAACACAGTGCATGGCTGTGATGCAAGAGGAATATTATCGATGGCTGTAAGTGCCCGGGTGTGGCCATGAGACTAGGCGTCAGAAATGGGCTGGGAATTAGAACATTGTCTACGAAAGTTGAAGGAGTTCAAATGTCTGGATGGTTCTGCAGCACAAACTCTGACATC
>PVIC010058432.1:0-10765 GCA_004025085.1 Thryonomys swinderianus | reverse complement strand
TTAAAGTTTTACCTTTTCAGGTCATATATTAGGTCTTTAATCAATTTTAAGGTTTGTTTGTTTGTTTGTTTGAGACAGGGCCTCGCTTTGTAGTTCAGGCTGGCCCTGAGCTCACTATGTAGCCCAGGCAAGCCTCGAACTCAGCAATCCTCCTGCCTCTGCCTCCCGAGTGCTGAGATGACAGGCGTGAGCCACCACGCCTGGCACTGTGGTGTGTGGTTAGTGGGCATCTAACTCAGGACCTTGCCAGGCAGATTCTGGAACCACTAAACTAAATCTCTGGCCCACATTTTAGTTTTGTTATAATGGTGTATCCTTTAAGACATTATTGTAGCCTGCATAGACATTATATGGCTATAGTTCTTTTTACTAGGTTTTAGCCTTTTTTCTTTTGCTCTTTTTAATTTTTTTGTAGTTTGATTATCTTGTAGTCTTAATCTTATTTTTTGTAGTTTGATTATAATGTTTTATGATAGAATCGCTTTGTTGAACCTTGCTGGACATTTTTGAGGTTTTTGTATCTGAAAATATCTTTCACACTTTCGGTGGGTAGGGATATGGGTAAAAATGAGAACTTCTGCCATACACTGGTACAAATTCTCCAATGTCGACTGTGATCGTGAGCTGTATATAAAATGTACCAATAAAGCATTCAATTAAAAAAGGAAACCGATAAACGAACCATTTCTTTTGCCAGCGGGCGAAGAGCCGAGTTTTGCCAGCAGGGGGCACTAGAGCGCTCCGCTCGCGCGCCGGGAAGAACCCAGGCTCGGCGCTCCCGGCGCTTTCCCACCGCGTGTTGCTGCGGCCGGGAGTGGGAAATAGTTTGTCCCCAGAAAACTGTACCGATGTCCCTCGCTCCCCCCGCCCCCGGCCAGCCGTACCCCGCGGGAACGGGAAGGCAGAAAGGCCCTTCGCCCCCCTCTGCCAGGCCACAGACCCGGCGGGAGCCCGCCTGCGGCTCCGCGCAGCCGCCCGAGCGCCCCTGGGGTTCTAGCGCCACCTGCCGCCCGCACCCAGCAGCGCCCTGCGCGCTCCCGCGGGCGTGCGCGGGCGTGCGGGCCGGGGTGAAAACCTATTTCGGGTACACCATCTCCCTTAGTTAAATGTGCATGTGCTTTTTAGTCACTCTAGAGGGAAGCACGCTCAGACTTCTAATACCCGCCATGAGCTCCTCACATAGCTTGTACACATCAGGTAAAAAGGTCTCAGGAATGTCTGAGCCAGGCCCAGGACTGGTGTATGCGATCTCCCCTGTTCTCTGGTTTACCGAAGAGCGTGCAAGCTTTGCATCCCTCGGGCGGGGCTTCCTGAGCTCACGGGAGCAGCCGCGTGACGGGCGAGAATGGTGGTCTGCCCCGGTGACAACAGCGGTGGGGCAGATCCAGGGGTCTGATGCAGTAAACACCGGGCCAGTTCCTTCCGTGAGCCTGGGAAGAATTGGGGCCACCTCAATTGCTTGATCTTGGCTTGATGATTTGAAAATATCCTATCCTGTGTTCTATTTTCCGTTTCAAAAGTGCACGAAGGAAAGCCGGGCGTGGTGGCTCACGCCTGTCATCTCCGCGCTCGGAGCCAGAGGCAGGAGGGTTGCTGGGCGGGGCAGGCTCGCCTGGGCTACACAGTGGGTTCAGGGCCAGCCTCAGCCACACACAGACCTGTCCAAGGTACACAAGGGACACTTGAAAAGACGTGCGTTTTAACAGATGACGAGTAACTCAAAGTCTGCTACCAAACGGTCAGTTCCAAGTTGTATTTTACAAAGTTGGAAACATCTGAAACCAACATGGAAAAGGAGATTGATTTCTCTCTGTGTTTATCCACATTCAAAGAATAGTCTTAAACTTTTTTTTTAAGAAGGGGGAAGATAGACAAAGATTATATGTAATAACCTGCAATCTTTTCTTTCCTTTTGACTCTTAACTGGCTTAACTCTATGTATGGTGTTAAAGTGAATATAGTATTTTAAATTCTTTCCTGTTATGCTTTACATAAAAAAATAAAAGCTCCTAACTAGAGAGAATTCTGACTAATTCATAGAAGTCAAAAAGGAAGAAGAAATGCTAATTTTATATGTCCAATACATCTAAAAATTGGAGTCTGACATAATTGTTTTAGGTCATTAGATTTTTTATTTGCTTGCTAATAAAGCATACTTTTCTTCTCCAAGTTTGTTTTTCTTGTTTTAACGTTTTCGCTCCTACAGACTTTTGGCTCTCATTAAGTTCTTGAGAACAGTGGTGATTCCAAAGGAAGATTACCAAACACCCTTGAGACAATAAAGCGTATGTCTTTTAAACCCAGTCATCATGCCAAGGAAACTGCTAGGTCTAAGATTTACATGACACTAAGAATTAAAAAGCCATAACGTTTGGTTTCACAAAGGTTACATATGATCTTAGTTAATGTACAGATGCTTATGTCCTACCTCGGATGTAAAAAACCTGTTTAAATTGATTTATAACTAAGTAATCTTGAACTAATTAGCTCCAATGCCTTTTGCCTGCATTTAATTAAAAAAGAAGGAGAATTTGGTTGGTCTTAGAGCTTTTATCTAGATGTCTCCCCAAAGCCTTGTGTGCTTATAGGTGAAGATTTCAGGGGTTGCTGGTTCTGTGGTGTGTGGTGCTCAGTGATTGGACTGTGATTACTAAATCACTATTGACTGGTTAAGCCGTAGTTCCAGGTGCGGACAATGGGACTGTCCCCGGGTGTGAGGGGCACATCGGAAGGAGGAGGAGCTCGGAAGACAGACGAGGGAGAGGCCACAAGCCGCGTGTGCTGCTTCACTGCTCCGCAGCCTTCAGCCTACCATGAACTCCTCTACCCTCCCTGGAGCCAGCCGACTATGCACTGAACGTCAGCAAACCGAGAGCCAAATGCACTTTTCCTTCTTTAACCCTGAATGTCTGTATTTCGTCTCCGCAACGAGGACAAGTAACTAAGATGATTGGTAAGATGAAAATAAGGACCTATTTTTGCTGGAATACACTGGGGAAGCTGCAAGCATATCATCCTCCCCATCGGCACGGCCGACCTCAGGTGCAGACACGGCTACTCCCACTTCTTCTTCTTCCCAGTTTTTGAAAACTTTCGACAACAACACAGACAGCATTTGGTGACGAGGAACATCCCGGTGGCCACACAGGCCAGCAGGAAGCCGATCACGTCCAGAGAGTGGTACTGCAGCCAGGAGAGGTCGTGGGCCGCGACCCGCAGGTGCTGCGCCCCCTTGTGGCGCATGACGAACTCGACCCAGAAGACGGCCCGGTCCAGGGGCTTCACGGGCTGCTCGTGGTGAATCCTGGACAAGCGCATGGCGTTCGCTTTGTACCTACAGGGGAAGCAGCGAGACCAACAAGGAGTCACTTCGTTTGCCTAAACCTGTGGAAGCTTTTAGAAACTTCTGTAAAAGTGAGTCAAAGTAATTACTTTGGAATAGCATTAAAAATGAATGTTCTGAAGCAGGCTCTCTTAGCAAGTTAAAGCTTGGCTTCTGTGTTGGAATTATTTTGCAGATATATTGTTTATTTCTTGTGGTGAGTGACACAGTCTAAAGCGTTTGAAACTGCCATGCGGAGGCTCCGGAGAGGAGCTGTGCGCAGCGCGCGAAACGCCTGCCGTGTCGCCCGCCCCTCCCCGCGCTCTGCTCGCTCCCTCCCCCGTGGAGCGGCCCCGTCCGCGGCCCGCACCGGCTCGGAGCAGCGCCGCGCCGCGTCTGGCTCCGCGTGTTCACAGGGACGTGCAGCCTGTTCCTCGGGCCGCGGAGGGCCCGCGCGGGAAGGCCCTCCCGGCACATCCTCCGCCCGCTGTACTCAGCCTCTCAGCCGTGGAATTTTAGGGGACATTATGTTGGAATAGAACTTAAAATAAAAGACATTTAATCAAATGGAACTATCATTATGGAATCGCTGGTTATTACGCAATGCTTTGGCAACTCCTGTGCAGCAAAGACGTCAATATACCCACAGCGGGGTCCCGAGTTGGAAGTCGCGCCCGCCTAGAAGCAGTGCACGGTTTGACCTGGCACCAGCTCCCTTCCCGAACGGATAACTGCTCCGAAGATCTAAACCGCAGCTGTCTCTGTGCACACATGTGTGCAAGCGCGTACCTTCATGTCTGTCTGCGCAGGTGCTCCCCTCACTGAGTGTGCTTCTCACAGATCGCCTCTTCAGTTTCGGAAATTCTGGGTTGTTGACACCTGTTCACTATTTATATAATGTCAACTTACACATTCTGTGTGTATGTTGGTTTACTGATTTACACATTTCTGTGTTTTATATGCTTAGGAATAAAATGGCTGTGATGAAATGCATGTGCGCTTAAAATTTCTGGGTTCACTTATAAGTATGCAGAAGCATACTGACTAATTGTGAAAACATAATTTTTAAATAAGTATTTTTATAACCTTTTCCTATCTTAATTTCAGCACATGTGAACTAGTTTCAAGCATTTTTACTATTCAAGTTGGATACTATTTTCTTTGGTATAATGAATCAAGTATTCTTATAATGCTGTACTCTTTGCATAATAATATTATCTATAACTGTACAGAATACTGACTTACTATTAAAAATGATAAGCACTGCAAAATTTACACTACTTTTATTGCAATATTGGGAATTTTGATTATTGAAGATAAAATCTATTAGAATTCATTTTTTTTTTTTTGAGACAAGGTCTCACTTTGTAGTTCAGGCTGGCACTCAGCTCACTATGTAGTCCAGGCAAGCCTCGAACTCAGCAGTCCTCCTGCCTCTGCCTCCTGAGTGCTGGGATGACAGGCGTGAGCCACCACACCTGGCACTGTGGTATGCACTGTGGTATGCGGTATTGATTGTTTGTGGGCGTGAGTCTCCATGCCCAGAATTGTATGTGGTTTCCGGGGATCGAACTCAGGACCATTGTGCTTGCGAGGCAGGCGCTGGAACCACTGAACCATATCTCTGGCCCTAGAATTAAATATTTTTGTGTTTTAAAATGCACTGTGGCTGGGCATGGTGGCTCTTGCCTATGATCCCAACACTCAGGAGACAGACAGGAGAATTGGTGAGTTTGACGTTTGCCTGGGCTACATAGTGAGCTCAGGGCCAGCCTGAACTACACAGGGAGACACTGTCTTAAAAAAAAAATGCACCATGAAGGGTGGGATGAATCTGTGCATATGGAATTGGTGAAAATACCTCCATACCATATATCTCAGCAGGGGCTTAGATCCATATTACATAACAATTTCTTAGAAGGCAATAATAAATAGGAAACCTGATTAAGGACAATTGTAGTGATTGAAATATTCATCGTACCAAAGAACAAATAAAAATAACCAGGAGACACGTGGAAACTATTTCTTCTCTAGATAAGTGAAATGAAAATGGAGGCCAAATGAAGGCAGCACACTGTGCCTTCTTGAATCTCACAACTGATATGGTAATAAGTTTAGTCATGTTGACAAAATGGAAGGCTTGTAGGCGCATCTTTAGAATTTAAAATGCTGAAATTTGTTTAGAAAAGAAATAAAGCTTTACTCAGCATGAAGATGTCATGTGGGCACTAATTCTACTCCTTGGAACTATACAAAAGACGGAAACCATATTCACATTAAAATACACAGATGTGTTGGGCCGGAGATTTAGCTCAGTGGTTCTGGCGCCTGCCTCGCAAGTGCAAGGTCCTGAGTTCGACCCCCGGTAACCACATACAATGCTGGACATGGAGACTCACACCCACCAACAATCAGTACCGCATCCCACAGTGCTGGGCGTGGTGGCTCCCGCCTGTCATCCCAGCACTCGGGAGGCAGAGGCAGGAGGATTGCTGAGTTGGAGGCTTGCCTGGGCTACATAGTGAGCTCAGGGCCAGCCTGAACTACAAAGCGAGACCCTGTCTCAAAAAAAACAAACAAACCCACACAGATGTGTGTTGATAAAAGTCAAAAATGGCAACAAGAAACGGTTCCTGGTGTAGTTCATGGCAGGTAAGCTGAGGTGCCCCACGCTAAGTCCACTCGTCGGCCGCACTCGGGGGTGGAGTGCGAAGCGCGGACAGAGCCAGGGACCTCGCGGCGGCGGCACCTTCCCGTCAGCTGCGCGGCTCCCTCCTGCTGCTGGCAGGTCAGGGACAGTCAGGTAGTTTCCGGCTTTCTTTTGCGTGACACCATAAGGGACAGAAGGTTTAATTTGGCACAAAGTATGTACCTTTAAGAAAAAGATTCCTAGTTTCAGAAAATTTTGGTGTCAATTTGTTAAATTTTTATTGTATCTCTTCTACTTTGTAATCCTTTTCACCTATGATCTCTAATAAATATATATTCACTGCATTTAAGTGCATGGTAAATGTTATTTAAGTGTATTTTACAGGTGACTGGTCGAGTTACATCTACGATATCAAACCGCAGGTTCAAATCAAGAGTGGATTGCAAACACCCATTTCACAGCGTTCACGTCATCTCAGTCGTGAACTGAGGCTCTGAACTGCGTCCGTCCGCACTGTCGAGACGGCTCGTCTGCGGCTGCCGAGCGGACGCCGTCTGTACTCACGAAGGGTCGCTGATGACGGTCGTCACTGCCCCGAGCAGGTCTGCGCTCGTCATGGTGAGGAAGCCCAGCCTCTCGGCCGCCCCCTTGGCCTGCAGGTGGACAATGTTATCCGCTTGGTCCGCAAACAGAGGGAGGCCCACCAGGGGGACCCCGTGGTAGATGGCCTCATAGATGCCGTTGGTGCCGCCGTGCGTTACGAAAACTTTGGTCTTGGGGTGACCTACAGTGGGAGAATTGCAGGAAAATTACTGACCGTAAGTCTCGAGCATAAAATCGGAAATTACAAAACAAGGCACTGAAAGGCGAAGTGTTTTCTGGGTAGACAGTCACACTCCTGAAACACCGTGCCTTATCAGCTTGGGACCAGGAACATGTGCTTGGGAAAGTGAAGAGACACAGTGAAGACGGGCTTTAGTTTTCATCCACAAATGATACAGCCCTGGACTAGGGAAGTGTAGGAATAATGTGCTAGAGATGAGAGATAAAAACAAGCTGCAAAGCTATTGAAAATCCTTCTGGCCATAAACACTGTTAACTGTGCGTGATAAAACACCAGTCATTGCTCTTGCTTCTATAAAATGAGGGCAAGTTTTTCCACTGTCCACAGCAAATTTTGAAAGCCTCGATTTCCCGTGTGGTCCTGTCAGGGTCTGTTCCTCGCGGGACAGGCCGGGTCCCGCGGAGTCTCACCGAGAAGGTCATTCTGAGGGATCCATTTGTACAGCCGCGTGTTGGGTCCCAGGGCCGCCGGCCTCCTGCCGTCAAAGCGCCATATCACCTTTCAGGGTGAGAAAACTTCGAATTAGTTTAATCAAGTTTTCAACTTGATCAAAGCATGATCAAAAGTGCCTATCATAGGAGAGATACTGCGAAGTAGAGACAATAATAACCATGGATTTGTCATGTATGTAGGATGCATACTTTTCCTGTATTTGTTTTACATTTAATTAAACTTGGCAAATAGCCTCAGGACATGCTGAGTTAAACCTCAGACAAACGATTTCATCAGCATCACATACACGTATTTCTGAACCAGTTACTATAGCTCTGGTGCAACCGTGTGGGAAACGCCTGAGCACACAGTGAAAAGCCCACAGTTCGTACTCATCTGAAGGGCTCAGTGCACTGCTTATGTTTTAAAGCAGTATGTGAGGAAGTTCTTGTATAAGGCGTTTATTCCATGTCATTTTACTAACGTTTGGCAATGGGGATTGTAAGTCGTGCAGTTCGACCTTCCTCTTCCATATTCCTGTTTCAGCCATTTGAGGCAGAAATCGACCATGGCATGTTAAGGTTTCTTTTTCTCTAAGTGCACTTGACTTGGTTGGCATCACATTTAGTGCTGGAGTAATGAGAGCTTTCCCGTTAGTGGAAGAAAGTCTAGGAACGTGACAGCGACACCTGAAAGGAGCAGTTTCTTTGGGTCACAGTTTCAGTAGACTCAGCTCGTAGCTGGCACCAAGTGAGGAACAGCGAAGCAGAGCAAAGTTACTGAGTCACTCCTGCCACAGAGCCCAGGAGAGAAGCAGCGCTGGAGGAGAAAAGGCGAAGAATGAGGTAAGAGCACAGCTTGTGCCACCGTGACCTTCTATGACACTGAAACGTATCTTCCCAGCTTCTCTTTGCAGTTAGTGAAACGGCCCAGTTGACAAACATACTACGGACGCGCCATCTCTCTTCAGTTCAGCACCCAAGCTGAGCTCCACAAACCTCATGTAGTCTCCAAACAAGGGGCCCATGAGGAATGGGCGTTTGCATTGTTCAGGTGAGGAAGCGAAGGCAGTGAAGAAGCCTGTGAAAACCGGTTCAACATCACTGATCCTTCATGAGATACAGATGGAAACGATAGTGAGATAACATCTCACTCAAGAAAGAACAGCTACTGGGCTGGAAGGTTAGCTCAGTGGTTCTGGCGCCTGCCTCGCAAGCGCAAGGTCCTGAGTTCGATCCCCGGTAACCACATATAATGCTGGGCATGGAGACACGCCACCAACAATCAACACCGCATACCACAGTGCTGGGCGTGGTGGCTCACGCCTGTCATCCCAGCACTCGGGAGGCAGAGACAGGAGGATTGCTGAGTGCGCGGCGGCTTGCCTGGGCACCATAGTGAGCTCAGGGCCAGCCTGAACTACAACGCGAGACCCTGTCTCAAAAAGCAAAAAAGAAAAGAAAGAAAGAAAGAAAGAACGGCTACCATGCAGAGATCAACCCGCAGAATGTGCTGCTAGGGCTGGGCAGGGAGGACCCCCTCCACGGTGGGAGGGTGCAGACCGGAGGAGCCGCTGGCCAGTCTGGGTGGAGGCCCCCAAAACGCTGGGACGAGAGTCTCACTGGACCCCGCTACTTCCCTGCTGTGTGATTAGAGCATTATTTCTCAGTGACGTATATGTCTCCATGCTGACAGCACATCCATTCCTAGGAGCTGAACCTTGGAGACAGCCCAAGTGTTCATCACCTTGAGACTGCAGAAAGTTTTTTAAAAATAAGGTGGAGTATTACTGAGCCAAAAGAAATGATATGTTAGAGACATTTATACTTAAATGGATGTATGTTGAGAACATACTCACAAGGGAAATAAATAAGACACAAATTGTAATCTGTATCAATTTTCTAGTAAGAGAAGCTACTGTAAAAGAGATCCAGGTTACGTGATATTAGGAAATAGGAAGAAAATGTTGAAAGGGAAAGAGCAGGTAGGGAAAAGCAAAAAGGGAAAGAAATCATTGGACAGTAAAAACAGACAATAGAGACAAAGCTTGTGTATATAGAGGGTGGGGGTTGTAGGGAGGCCAGGGGAGTGGAAAAAATGAGAATCAAGATCTATCATGTACAGTTACAGATTTTTAATTTTGAATGTGATCATAATGAATATCTGAAATGTAACAAAAACTCAATACACTTGAAAAATTAATTCCTTATTGTTCCAACAGGATATAGCTGTGCTGTGTACAAGTGAAAATCTGATAGCCCTTCCCAAAGTGTCACTGACCCAGCATTACTCAGAAGGACAAGTACAAGTCTCCTTTCAGAGTCAATGCAAGTCTCACCTATAAATTCCTGCGCGATAAAAATCTAGGCCCATGATCCCGTGGTGTAACGACCCAGTCTAAGCAACCCCACTCCACGGGGCAGAAACAGCAGAGTGGGGGCCTCAGGCGATCAGGCCTGGACTCCAGTCGCCCACATGTTCAGGCCTGTGACTTGATGCCTGGCATCCGGGACGCGTGGTCCTGGCTTCTGACCTTCAAAGACCTTTGGGTGCAGCACCGTCTGGCCGGCCGGGTGAAGCCCGCGGCGCCTCTCTCCAGCGACCTCCCGGCGGCTGGCTCTCGAGGCCAGAGGCCCCGGCCCAGCAGCTCCGACTCCCCGCTCTGCGCCTCGGCTGCACGGACGGCGCGCGCTTCAAGCACTGGCCCTCAGGAGCTCACGGGCCGGCCCCCGGCGGCTCCCTGCCCTCTGCCCGCCGACTGCAGTCAGGCTCCACTCAGGGTAACCTGGGCTGCTCTACCCGCTGTCTCCAACCCTTCCCAGTGATCTCTGACAGACCACTTTCAGAACTACCCAATCACAGGAACAATACTGCCACAGCAATGCCCCCTTTGCCTGCTGCCACTTTCTGTATTGGGCAGCTTCCCTGTAGCTCCAGGGGAGTAAGTGCCCTTCAGCTGCAGCTTTAGGAAGAGAAGTTCGTCCGGCTCCTGACTGCGGGGGGCTCCATGCAGGATCGCCTGGCTCTGAGGGAAGACCCTGCGGGGAGGGGCGCAGCGGAGCACGGCTGCTCGGATGACGGTGGTTCACGCGCTGGGCCTGCACCCGCCAGCAAGGAAGGGTGAAAGACCGCGACCCGAGTCATACCCTTCACCTCCCAGACAGACCTCGGGGGCCTTTCAACATCCCCAAGGAAACGCTTAAGCCGAGCAAATTGACAATTGCGCTTGATGTCAACCTGGGTGCACCGGTTTTCTGACTTCTGAGTAGCACCGGGAACGACACTGCAGAGGCCCTGTCCAGCCTCACGGGGGCACAGGAGGGGGCCCCACGGGAGACGGTGCCGAGTCAGACCTGCTGGACTGCGCAAAGGCTGCTCTCGGTGACTGTGCTGTTGATTTGACTCATTAAAATCTGACCAGACCCTGATAGGCTCTACAGGTACACGCTGTGCTCAGTGATCCTGGGAGGAAAACGAGGGCATCTCGGCCGAGCTCAGTGACTTCCGCGTCTCTGCC
>PVIC010058431.1:0-10381 GCA_004025085.1 Thryonomys swinderianus | reverse complement strand
CCCACATCTCTGCTTTTTTTTCTCACCTTCAGAAGTGAGTTTGTCCCAAAGTCCTCCCTTTGGGCCTCTCTTCTTTCCTCTTTGTGCCAGTCTTCCCTGCTGGCATATGTGGTTTTTTTTTCTTCACAAAAATGTAGTGACAAATCTCACACCTAGAAGGAACATGGCTTTCTGCTCCTTACCTGGCCTCATCTCTTGGTGCCCTCTGCTTTGGGAAGGCTGTGCCCCCACGAACCCTCAGAGCTTCTGCAGGACTCCTGGCTGGCATGCTTTCCCCTCTTCCCGTTCAAATCCTTACCCTGTCTTCCTGGCACCATTACAATGCCTGGAAGAAGATTTAGACTAAAAAGCAAGTCTCTCTCTCTAAAGTTTCACTATGCTATACATTCTGGGTTCTAATTCTTTAAGAATATAGAGACAAAGAACTAAAAAGAAAAAGGGAAAAAAATCTAGCCTCCTTTTTCTTCTATGTCTTCTGTATCCTCTCAATTCCTGCTGTTTTCCTTTTCAACATACACATTGAGAGAGGAAGGAAGGGGGAGAGAGGTAGAAATAGAGAAAGAGAGGGAGGGAGAAATGAAGAGAGAAAGAGAAAGGGAGGGAGGGAGAGAGGGAGGGAGAGAAATTTCTGAGTAGAAGCCCTAGGGATGATGGGATTATGGGGTTACTTAAGACTGGGGATATTATGACCCAAACACTTATCTTTCCCTAGCTCTGATTCAGTTTTCTTAGGTTATTCTTACATTTCTAAGAGGGTTGGGAGCAGAGTAAGGGTTGTGAATCAATATCAGAAACTCACTGGAGTCCTGGGATTATTAAGAAACTTTAGGGAAACTACTATCATAATCCAAGATTATATTATTGCTCATATTTCTTAGTTAGGAAGCAACTTTCAGACCTTTAGAGAATGGAGAAAAGGATTTTGACAATTTTTCTAGCAAAGAAAATTGAGGTTGACTTGGGAAACTGCAATTAGAACTGAGGCAGCAATTTCCTTTCTAATTTTGTAGAAAGGTAGGGAACCAGATTTTATTTTATCAATACATAAAAATTTCTGGCAAATCAAGGGAGAAAATAAGGGTGTTTTTGACACAATTGTTGTTTTTTAATGGGCCTCATCTATTCATTCTGACAAGGCTGATAATGGCTTACAAGGCAGTGATTGCTCTAGGGATTATCTGGATACTTGTGATGGCCAATTTTATGTGTCAACTTGGCCAGGCCGGCATACCCAGATCTTTGTCCAAGCATCGTATTTTTGTATTATAAAGAGATATCTTTCAGATGATATTGATTTTTAGATCAGCCAGTTTTGAGCAAGGCAAATTACTTTAAATAATGTAGGCATGCTTTATAGAATTAGTCAAAGGCTTTTATAGAAAAAAATGAGTTTCCAAAGAAGAAAGACTCCTGCTAACAGCATGCTTTCAAAAGTAGTTTCCCTGGGTCTCCAGCTTGATGATTAGCCTGCAGATTTTGAGCTTGACGAGCTCTTCAATATTATATGAACTGATTCCTTTAAGTTCTCTCCTCAGTTTCTGCATCTCTCCCTTAACTTTACCTACCATCTGACTGCATATCTATGTATTTTCTTTTACTTCTGATTCTCTGTAGAAACCTGGCCAGTACACACATGACATAAACTTCGAAACTTCTTTGGGGAGTGAGTTCATTTAATCTCAACACAAATACTTCTTCTATTCCATCTTTAGGGGAAAATCATTCTAATAACTTTAGCTTCTTGGAAAAAAATAATAAGCATTACTATATCTGTAGGCAATGAGAAAGGATAAATTAAGTCAAATATCAAAATCTGTTTTGATAAATTTTTATTTTGTAGGTCTATATAATTTCTTTTTATGTACTAGTTTTAATGCTCTCACAAATGAAATTAAGAATAGGGAGGAGAAAGTAGAAGAAGAGAAAAGGAAAAAGGAGTGGTACAAAGAGAAGAAAGAGATGGTGAGATGAAATAATTACAATGAACAATAGGGCTTAAAAAAAGCTTAAAACACAGAAATAGCTTCCGTCCAGGATGAATCAATGGGTTGGCCAACCCTTTTCTAGTAAAATGATATTCAGTTGTAAGAAAAGCAACCACAAAAGGGTTTTTTCTTTTTGCTCTTTTTTTTTTATAACTTATGATTCGTATGTGCTTTATTTCAAAGTCTCATTTAGACTTTCTATGGTTAATCATTCTCATGGGATAGTTTCTTAGTAACAGCAATGAATCACTCTTTTAAAATGTTTTAAGTACTTCATGTACCTGAGCAATCAATGTTAAATAAACTTGCTACTGCCACTACTTATGAAAACTGTTGAACATCACTTTAAGACATTTTCCATAGACTTGAGCACTCATATGAGATGGCAAAAGTTACAGGCTTATTTCTGACATTCCAGGAAATACCTTAGCAGTCGAAAGCATGATGCAGAATAGCACAGGATAAAAGCCCATGGAATTTGACAAACTTCTTGTAGACTCTGAAGTTAAAAGATCTAGGTCCCAATCCCAGTTGTAATGACCTGGATCATCTTAGGCACAGCTATTTGTTATCGCTGAAGCTCATTCACCATGTTACCTATCATATCAAAATGAGCATGAGAGAGATTGTCTTATGGAAGTATGCTTTTAACAGGGGGCTGCATCTCCACCAGAGTGACTGAGGGAGGCATGGAATTGTGACTGGATGTAGGAAAAAATCTGTGACGGCAGGAAATAAGAGGGTCCAGGGGACAAGGTGAGGGTCTTGCCCAGAAAGCCTAGATAGAAGCAACAAGTGACTCTCTGTGACTGACCCAAAGATGTGGAATGGAGCCGATGGATTTGCCTTTGATCTCAGGGTCTGGGGAAGAAATGGAAAACAGGGTCATAGAATGTGCCAGAAGTGGATGGAAGCTCCATCCACAAGGCTCCGAAGTCTGAATTCTTTCTGATGGCAGCTGTCAAAGGGATTTCTGCACCAGGGCTCAGGGGTTTGGCTGCAGAACCAGAACACTTTGGAAGTTGGAATCCTAGATCTACAGGCATATTGCCCTGAAAGGTATGGTTCTGCCATGCGGAAAACATCTGTGGGTAAAAATGCTCCTCTCTCTGTGTTTCTGGAGGGGTAATACGCGTAAAGGAGTTACCACAGTGTTTTGTACATAGCAACCTTTCACTGAAAGACAGCTGTCATGTTTCTTACTGTCACGTTATCACTACAGACTTGGGAAGGGGGTGGGGGGAATTAAAGTCCATCAGAAAGGAGAACTCTCTTTGGCTCATTTCTGAACTGCTCTGGAAAGCATTTAAAAAATGTTTGGTCTCATCTGCATGAGGAAAGCACAATCATAAAGATGTAATTTAGAGGATTCATCTGAATGATCTGTATCTTGACAGCAGGGGCCGAGGAAGCTTAGAGGTGTAAGGCTTCCAGAGCTACTCAGTGTGAATAAGCCACTAATACATCCCCACAGGCCTATGGCCATCTGGCAACTTGACAAGCTCCAGCTTCTCTTGTGTGCACATGTGAATGAGTCAATAAATATGTTAAATCATTTAACAGCATGTACATGCTCATTAGTTTGAAAATACTAGGAAAGGGAACAAATAAGTTCCGCTAAAGACCACTTTCCTCTTTTCATTTATTTAATAGTTGTGACAGTCTTGTAAGGCATAAGCCTTAGTCCCATTTTATGTGGGAGAAGACTGAGGGGGAATGCATGTAGACAATGTTCTCTATCAAAAGTCAGGACTAATTGAAATTAGTCGTCCAGATCCTCCTGCATTTTCCCTCACATCATATTCTTTTTTTTTTTTTTTGAGACAGGTACTCACTTTGCAGTTCAGGCTGGCTCTGAGCTCACTATGTAGCCCAGGCAAGCCTCGAACTCAGCAATCCTCCTGCCTCTGCCTCCCGAGTGCTGGGATTACAGGCATGAGCCACCACGCCTGGCACTGTGGTATGTGGTATTGATTGCTGGTGGGTGTGAGTCGCCACATCCAGTGTTGTTTGTGGTTAAAGGGGATCGAACTCAGGACCTTGCACTTGCGAGGCAGGCACTGGAACCGCTGAGCTAACCCTCTGGCCCCACATCACATTCTTTTGATTGTGTGCACTTTTTTCTTCTGTTGTGTTTCTTCCTTGACAGTGGTATTTCCTCACCAGTCCCTTATTTAGAAGCAAGTTTTGCCCTACACAGTGCTTTGCAGTGAAGTTGTCCTCTTGCAAACACTGACTTACACTTTTTTGTGTGTGTATTTTTTTTTTTTTTTTTTAGACAGGGTCTCGCTTTGTAGTTCAGGCTGGCTCTGAGCTCACTATGTAGCCCAGGCAAGCCTCGAACTCAGCAATCCGGCTGTCTCTGTCTCCCGAGTGCTGGGATTACAGGCGTGAGCTACCACGCCTGGCTGATTTACACTTTTTGAAGTGTTTTCTTCCCAAGGGTTACTGTCGCTGAGTGGCTTGCTGCTGATTGGAGTGCCAGGGAACACTGGCAAAGCATGTCACTGAGCTGCCTGCATTTTCCATGACTGCAAACTCTGATGCCACCAAGTAGAAGAAAAAAGGGGACAGCCACACTAATGGCACAAGTATCAAATATGATAAAGTACAACTTTTGTGTCTTATTGGATGGTGAGTAACACATTTTCACTGTTTTACTAATTTATTTTTCATTAAAAGAATGCATTTAAACTTAATATGGTGTTAAAATATTTACTGTAGTGCTGATAACTTCTCTAGTGCACTGAACTATTAAATGCAACTAAAAAAAAAAAAGGATTCTAGTTAAATTGGTAAGATTTATAGCCTTTTTCAGATAGAAGAAGAAAGTTAAAATTGGGCCTTCATATTATTATTTTTCATTGATCACTGAGTTAATATTTCAATTATTCATTGGAAAGAGATTGTCCTTTAAGCATTCTGTCATCTCAGTATATTCATCTTGAATTAGAAATAGTTCCAGTTAACTAAAGGAAGTTCATGCCAAAATTTCCAAAATACGGTGCTAAAGAATTTGACTTCCGACATTTCCATGTATATGTACAAAATGAAGAAGAATCCTAGTGCAAAAAGTTGACTTTTTTATTCAGAAAAAAATACCACCTTTTCTGCACTCCTCTTGTTCTCTTAAGTGTTCACAAAATAACTGCCTTTTGAGAGCAGTGTTCAAAGGACCTGTGAGTAGTCTTCCAGGCAGTCACCCACTCCTTTCTCTCCTGGGTAGGGGTCCAAGCACTTCACAGGTAAAAACATCACGTTTTCTTACTGCTGCAAAAGTTGGATTGTGAACATCAAGACTGAACGCAGTGGAGAATTGTTGGTAAAGAGTGAGATGCCAGAAAACACCCTACCGTCTTTCATTCAGAGACTTCCTACTGCTTTGTTCACCGAGGTCGTATATGGTATAAGTGGCCGCCTTCACAACTTTCCACTGCGTGGAATTCCATCTGTTTAATCAAACCGAAACAAAAGGTAGTGTCAGAGTCCTTGTACCTTAAAAGATTTCCTTCCTGATACACTATCTCGTTAACCCATTGCATCATTCAGAAGAATAAATACCCCAGCTCTGTACACAGGAAATATAAAAGAGAAAGGAAATAGAAAGTAATGAGATAAATTCATGTGTGTATCACACATTATATATAATATGTGTAATAGAAAATGTGTATAATGATATTTCCCTGGCATATTTGAAACTATAAGCATTGTCAAGATTTACTAAGATTTGGATATTTCTCATTTTTCTTTTGCTGAATTTTATTATTACATATTTGCAGTATGTAACGATCATGTTCACTGTAGGGAATTGGTACATGTACATAACACATTTCTATTGTTTTTCTTCTCTCCCCTTTCCTTTTCCCAGTATCAAATTCACTTTTAAGACTTGTTAATTATCATATATATATAGACTCACAACCAGACTAGCAGGCTGAATAGCACATAAAGCATGTAAAAAGATGGTACTAAACCAAGGGACATTTTTTTTTTTTTTTGAGACAGGGTCTTGCTTTGTAGTTCAGGCTGGCCCTGAGCTCACTATGGTGCTCAGGCAAGCTGCCGCAAACTCAGCAATCCTCCTGTCTCTGCCTCCTGAGTGCTGGGATTACAGGCGTGAGCCACCACGCCCGGCATTGTGGTATGCGGTGTTGATTGTTGGTGGGCGTGAGTCTCCACACCCAGCATTGTATGTGGTTACTGGGGATCGAACTCAGGACTTTGCACTTGCGAGGCAGGCGCCGGAACCACTGAGCTAACCCTCCGGCCCCACCAAGGGACATTTTTAGATATACTGTCCACATTGGATTGCAATACCCTCTATCTCTCTGTATCTTTCTCTCTCTCTCTTCATATTGTCTTTTACTTCATTCTTTATATACATATCAAGTTTTTATATAAAAGAAACCATGTGATGTTTAAGCTTGTGTGTCTGAGTTACTGCCCTTAACATTGTAGTCTCAAGGTACATCCTTATGGTCTCAAAATGCATCCTACAAGTTAACTAACTTTATTCTTCTTTATGGCAGAGTAGTACTTCAGAATATGAATACCACATTTTCTTCATCCATCCATCTGTTGATGGAGTATAGGCTGTTACCAAGGCTTAGCTGTTATGAATTGTGCTGCTATAAAGATAAGAATATATATATCACCATGGCATTATGTCTTTAATTCTTTTGGGAAGATACTTAGAAAGGGAATAGCTATGTCAAATGAAATTCTATTTTTAGTTTTTTGAAGATGCTTCTTATTAATTTCAATATAATTATATCAGTTTATAGTCCCACTGACAATAAAGAAAGCTTCCTTTCCCCCACAGCCTCCAACATTTGTTACTGATTTCTTCGTGGTTGCCATTGTTTCTGGAGTGAGAAGAAATCACAGTATTGTTTTAATTTGCATTTCTTCATTGGCTAGTGATGTTAAATGCTTTTTCATGTATTTATTGGCTGTTTGTATTTTTTCATCTGAGAAGTATCTATTCATTTTGATGCCCATTTTTAAAATTAGGTCTGTATATGGGGGGGGGGGTCTATTTTTTTTTTTCCAGTACTGGGGATTGAACTTGGGCCCTTATGTGTCCAAAGATGGTGCAGTACCACTTGAGCTAAATCCCCAGCCTTAGCTTTTCTTTTCTTTTTTTTTTTTTTTGAGCTCTTTAAATATTCTGGATATTACTCCATTGTCTGAAGAGTAGCTGGCAGAATTTTTCCAATTCTGTTATTTTCCTATTCTTTATCCTGTTGGTGGTTTCCACTGCTGTGGATGGATTTTTTTCAAAGAAAATGATAAATTATGATATAGTCCTGAATTTCTGATAGAATTACATAATAGGAAATATATATAGTAGAGCTCCAAATTCACGTGCAGCGGTCTTGTACGCACAAAGAACACATAGTTGATCTGCTTCTCTATGGCAGATTTCATCTTCTTCATGGGTCTCAATCCTGCTAGAATGGAGGGATTTTTAGACATATCAATGAATAATTAATGATTCCAACTATCTCTCTGTTTTAAATCTATTTAATTATAATATGATGACATTAGTGAGATTAGGTTCAAAGAGCTCCTCTGAGTGATCCAGTCCTTTGTGGAGGTTCCAAACTTTAGAATTTGTCTTCTCTCTATTAGGGCTGCATGAGAGAGACGTTCTCATGCTCTTGTGGCATTCTGACAGAGCATCCCTGGCCATGCATGGTCCTCAGAGTGTGGCCGCCTCGCTTCTGTTCTGTGCCTGCTCCTGGGCTTTGAGGGTGGTGTAACTGTGCTGAGTCTGTGCTCTCCTAGCTTGGTGTGATCTCATGGCTTCTCGGTGGTGGTTTGGCCTGGAAGGTAGGTGCAACCTGGTTTCAGAGGCACTTCACTCTTGTTGGGGATTTCTGCTACGGTGGTCAGCAACACCAGCAACTTCCCTCTGAAGCCTTCTCTTGCGAGCAGGAACCTCTGAACACTGTGCTGTCTGAATGCCAAGGGCAGCTCAAGAGGGCAAGTGAGACTGCTGGCATAACTGCTTGGTTCCCAGCATGCACTGCTACCTTGCTCTCTTCTGCTGTCACACATCCCCTCTGGGACTTGAGCCCAGGTGAAGAGGCCAGGACTCAGGCTCTCCTCCATTGCTTTTCTTCCTCCCATTCAGCCACATAACTTCTCTCATGTGTCTTTCAACTCTCTAATACCCTTTACTTACACCAAACTTATTAGTGAGAGCAAACTTTTCCTGTGTCAATAGGATGCCAAAGTCTCACAGAATTCTTGACATAAATTTGTAACATGGAGTGTCAACATTTTCATTTGCTCTCCTGGCTCACTCCCACCTCGTCCACAATGCCAGACCAGAAAGTGCAGTCATACCTTTCCAAAGGATTTTATCCCTTCCTTAGTGTGAATGGGTCAATCTCATTTCTTATGCTAGTAAGCCGATGATAACACTACATTTTACTCTGAAAGTTAAGACTGAAAAGTGGAAAGATTTGAAAAATTTATAGCACGGATTCATCCCAGCATCTTCATGTCAGTACTAGGAGATGGTTTTTTGAAAGTCTGATGTTTGGCGGAATTATTTTTACCTCCTTTTTACAGGATTGTTTTCTTCTTTCGTTTCCTGTTTGGGTATCCTAAAATAGCCTTATGACCTAGATTAAACACCGCCTACTCTATTTTGCCATAAATTTCTTGAAATTAAGAAGACTTCAGAAAATTCAACATGACACACTATATTTGGGAGATGATCTCACACTTACACATGGAAATAAAATTTTGAATTTAGTTTTTCAATCTCAATGTGAGGTGTTAGGTAAATCCCTAAGACTCTGTACATAATTTCCTTTTATAAAAAACCCTTAAAAATGGTCAAAACTGTCAACTGAATGTCTACACAACCTTTAAACTCAGGAATTTTAAAGAAGGCTATCAATTCTTCGGAATTATGTACAATATTTTGTACATACATTTTTATGGGTGAAATATTCATAGCTTTCACCAACTTATTACACTTTAGATTTTAAATTCCACAGAAATTTGCTTATTTCTAGTGCTTTATGCCTAACAATAGTGAGTGGATAATTAGTTGAGAGACATGGAGACTATAAACAGCCAATTTCACTTTGCAACTACATAAGATAAAAATGTTACATTGCTATTAATTTTAGAACAACAGTGTTTTCTGCTAGTATTTGGTTAAACAAGGAGGCCATCAGCTGCCTTCACTTGCCATTAAAGGTAGATAATATTTTTCCTTCACAAATTCTTCTCAAATCAAATCATGAAATTCTCATTTTCCTCAGTCTCTTATTGCTGATTGAGCAAAGTCCACACAACACACAATGCCAGTTACAATTAGATCCTGCACAGCCTTTTTAGATTTGTCTTGATTACTTTGTCTTCATTTGGTCCAATTACTCACTTCCTTCTGATTCTCTTGTGCATTTTCCTGCCTCTCTGCATTTGCACAAGTTGCTCTAGACATCCAGTATCTCTGTGGGGCAAGTTCCTTCTCCTCCTGCAGTGTGTCTTCCTCTTCTTTTTGTGTAGTCGCCGCCACTGCACTATGTGCATCTTTCCATATACCAGGCAACACACTGGGTTGCGATTATTTACTTCCATGTCCTTATCCACTACTAGCAGCAAGCACCATGATGAACAGGGGTATATCGTAGTCCACCTGTGGCTACGGGTGTGAGCACAGTGTCAGAAATAAAGGAGAGACTTAAAAAATGTTGGCTGAGTTAATACATTAACCAAAAGATTCAAAAGTCAGTGAAAGACAAAGTAGACCGGGAGGTTGCTCAGTATTGGGACAGGGCTATGAATTGCTGCTGTTTTCCTGAGCCCACCCAGGTGATACTTCACTGTCCCACAAAGACTTTCATTCATTCGCTGAAAATAGGGGGAGGTTATGGCATCACAGCGCTCCTGCCAACAGAAATGTCCCTGCGCCAGGTGCCGGGGTTCTATGGGCACTCTGGAGATGCTCCTGCCCTCGCCTGTACTCCTGTCTCCTCTCACCAGGGCCAGCACACAGGGGATTTCAGCCAAATCGAGTAGTGCTGGCTCTCTGACAAGCCAGTGCCTGGACCCGCCTGCAGGAGCCGACAGTTTGCAAAGCAATGTCAAAAAGTCACATGTATCATCTCATCTGATGCATCCAGGGATCTCAGGTGAGCCCTTGTGGAAAGAATCATAGTAACACATTGTCAAAGACACAGTGATGAGCCCAACCTCAAACAAGAACTTTTTTACTTTGGAAGATGAAGACAGCTAATGATGTCCTTAATATAACCAAATATTAGTGTAATATACTATTGTTCCAAAAAATCAGGTGTTTTCATTTTCAAAATTCCTAAATCTGCTCCCAGAACCCCATTCCTGCTTTCTTAAGGTAACCACCACAAAAC
>PVIC010058430.1:0-10381 GCA_004025085.1 Thryonomys swinderianus | reverse complement strand
TTTTTTTTTTTTTTTTTGCTTTTTGGAGACAGGGTCTCGCTTTGTAGTTCAGGCTGGCCCTGAGCTCACTATGGTGCCCAGGCAAGCCGCCGCGAACTCAGCAATCCTCCTGTCTCTGCCTCCCGAGTGCTGGGATTATAGGCGTGAGCCACCACGCCCAGCATTATATGTGGTAACCGGGGATCGAACTCAGGTCCTTACCCTTGCGAGGCAGGCGCTGGAACCACTGAGCTAACCCTCCGGCTCTGGGTGATGTTTTGATTGGTTACTCAGAAAGTATGTCCCCAGGTTTTATCATTTGCAAAGGGAGGAGTATCACTGTAAGGATAATAGCAGGTCTAAAGCTATGGGGCTGAACAGAGGGAAAATGAGAAAAGGAAATTCCCCTACTTCGCTAGAGGAATGAATTTAAGATTCTGCTGGTTAATTAGGCAATTATATAAATCGCTCGTATGGCACAAAGAGCTCTAGGGCAAAGTTCTTAGAACCTAGATAATCAAGGTGGAGCTTTCATTGACTTCATAAAAGTTCTTGAAGAGGACTGAAGAAAAAGTCTCTGCAGCAGTAAAAACAACAGCTTTGTTTTCTCATACAAAAATGAACTAGTTCTTTGAATTCCATCAAGATAATTGACTGTAATAAAGAGCAAAGAGTAGTTCATAATAATAATGGAAACAAAAACAAAAACAGAATCCTTCTTCTCAGTCATCCTGCATTGAGCTTAAAGCCCCATTCACCCTCATGGCCTAAACGTCCAACCCATAGAAACCAAATGTATTTGCAGTTTTATTGCAAACTATGGCCCCAAAGACTCTTATTTATATCTTATGTAATATTCTCTTATTTTACTACCAATCAGAAAATCCCTTTATTGCAATGTAATGAATGAGAATGAGTTTTGCCTCGTTTCAGTGTGGATGGGACCTGATGTCAAAATTAAAACAGAAAAGAAAGCTGAGTTTCTACAATCCAGGTAAATGTTAAGTGAATGTGCGGGGAAATGTTTTGCAAAACACAAAATGTGTTGTCAATTAAGAGATTACTGCAGTTCAGTTGTTTTGTTTATTTTCACTAAGATATAAAATGGGACCTTCAAAAAGAAACTCACTTTATGCTCATTAGTTAACAATGTCTTATTTTAAAGGGAAGAAGTTAGGAGTAAATACCTAAATAAGAACAATAAAAAAAAATGCCTTTCACTATGTCACTTGGAGTCTAAATTCTTTTCAGGAACTCTAAATTATATGGCAGAACAGATTTTCTTTGAGTGACCTCTGTTTGATATCTAAATCAAAATAAATGGTTTTGGGTATCAGCTCCTTAAATGAACTTGTCTTGCTAAAAAAGAAACCATTAAATCAAATATCAACCAACTTGCCATCATATGTGGAGAGTAGACAGTTGGTTTTATTGTTTAAAATCGCCATCCCAGCACCTCCCCCAGCAACCCAGTCTTTGGTGTAGATGGAGAAAAAAAGGGGGGGGGGTCTACTTAACTCAAGTTAATTCTATTTAATTCTATATATTTTATCAAAATGTTTAATGTAGAGGTAATAATTTAGTTTAAAGATAGCTGTTGAGACAAACTAGATGTGTTAAAGAAGTTGATACCAAAAATGTTTAGTGTCAGTGAAACTTAGCTGAAAGCCAATAGGACTGGCCGTCTAATGGTGATTAAGTATGCTATAAATTTAAATCTTTGAAATACTTGTTGAGATTTATTCAGGCAGACAAACAAAGATAACAAAAGTCTTTTGTATGTTTGTCACTCATTTCCACTCCTCTGTTGTTGTAGTGTCAAATAATGTCAGTTATTTAAGGGCAATTACTGTAATTTTAAATTCTCAACAAATTAAACTATAAAGACTAGAAGTCCAAGAAGGACCCTACTCATTTTTCAACCACCTTTTCCGTCTTCCATTTATAAAGGTGTTTTAATTGCCTGAATGCTTAGTTAGGAAGAAAAATAAATAAATTTTTGTCTATTGGCACTTTTTAAAAAAAACATCTATTTTTAGATGTTTCTTTTTTATTAAGCTGTGTTTTATTATAAAATTTTTCCAGTGGCATCATGATTTTTCAGATGGGTAAATGGAATTATTTTTATTAGATTTTATTCATTTGTATATTGTAGTACCTATTATTTTTAGCCCTCTATAATATTGTGTAATTTCATGAATGTAGGTTACAGTCCACAAAAAACATTCAGAGAAGCAAACTAGAGCTCAAGATGACTGAGAAAATTATGTATATAAGTTGTGTCTGATAATAGAATGTTCTACTAATAAAAATCTTGAAAATGAAACAGGCATCATTAATTTGAATGAAATCATTAAAGTAGTTTCAAAATATAATTTAAAGTGAAACAAGAAAATAATTATCTCCTATCATATTTAAGCTATGTTGACAAAGTTTAAATGTTACTTAATTTAAAAGATCTAATATGTTTTATACTTCATGAGATTTTTTTAAGACTTATAGCAGCATCTAGGATTTCTTTGCAGTAATAAAGACAATGATCCATTATGTTCTTCTATTACTAATTATTCTGTAAAGATTGTCTGTTCCAAAAGATAATTAGAAAGGGTGAAATTTAATTCCATTAAACAGAACTCAACTGGGACATAATGAAATTTTGCTGTGAAGTTGAAGACTTTAAAGCCAAATAAAAAGCTTTTACATACAGCAAATGAGATTGTAAAATTTACACCTTCTCCACCCAGGATGTATTTCTAATAGATTGCATTTACTCATGATGAGTTTTAAGTGTTTAGTTAACACAAACAATCACAAAGTGTGTTTCTTTTCTGTTCTTTAAATGAGACTTTTAGTGGTGAACAGAGGTACTTTTAGATTCTGAGTTTGTTCATTCATTTATTCAAGAAATAAAGCTGTGCCTAACTGCTGTGTAACTAACTCTAGACAAGACAGTAAAGGTACTAAGATTAACAGGGAGGTGATGGCTGCCGTGAAAGAGTCCATGACCCAGTCCTGTGCGGATCAATACAATCTATTTTATCTAGCAATACCATTTATATTGCTCACCATAAAAGATTTGAGCCTTGCAAATTTATATGAACTCTGGCTTTATATGGCTGAGAAATTTGTTCTCAAAGATCATTGGGAAATATATACAGTCATAACTGCAATGCAATGAAATTCCAGAAGAAGCACAAAAATACTTGGTTACTTTCCTAGATATGTCTCTTGTTCTTAACTCATCAGGACCTACACTTGCAACATCTTCCTTTGCTTTTTGAGATGTCTTCCCCTCGGGACTGGAAGCCAAAGGAGGCCCAGTACTGTGAAGATTGTGTACACCTCTCTGTTCTTCTTATCAAATAAAGCAAGCACATAGCATATACTAAGAGCTCAATGAGAGAACCAGAGAATAACCAGGACTCAAACTCTTGGGGATATCTAGTCTTCATGGTGAAGTTAGTGGTCACTCTAACCCACGAGCAAGTGAGCAGCTAGAACTCTACAAAGGATTTCATTGTTCGAAAAGCGTGAAGTTGTTGGAAGCCAAAAATGGAGTTTGAAATTAGGTCTAGATGGCTCTAAAGAACTTTCCAAATACTGAGAGTCGCGCCACTGGAGGGGGCTACAGGCAGTAGAGAGGGCGGGCCCACTTGCTCTTGTGGCATCCTATTATTTGGGGATAATAGGACATTTCTCTTGAATTCTACCAGAACAGTGTGGAGGTGCTCTGAGGAGAAAACTTTACAGAGGGGGATTTATGGTATTTAAAGGAGTAGGAAGATGGAGCAAGAATAGTGAGTGGGCTTTGCACAGACCAAATAGACTCATAAAACAAAAAGAAAAACCATTTGAACCAAACCCATTGTTATATACTACTCCTCTCTAAATCTAGCACAGAAAAAGGGGGCAGGAGTTCCCTTGTCCACAGGAAAGTAAAAAACTTAAGTGTCTAATAAAGTCAAAATAACTCCCACCAGAGGAAGCAAGTTTCTGAAACTTTCTCTTCAAGAGAACTTTGGATTGGCTGATATTTAATCAAGGAACAGTATGTGAATTTATAAACTCTCCCTTCAAAAATCCAGTTTTAAGGGTCATTTTGGAATGGCACTTTGATCCTTGAATTAATGAAAACCATAGGTCCAAAAATCTATCTTGTGGCTCGAGGTTATTGGTACCTGAACCATTCAGGCCCTGAATACCTGATCATTCTTACACATTTGGTTCCTGAAATACAGTGGGTCTAACACTGTATATGTGGCCCATGTCTAAATCTAAATCATTTTTGCAGTTGTCCCTGTTGAGGATGATAGGTTAGTGTTCTCTCTCTTTCTCTCTCTCATTCTTTCTCTCTATACTCTTAGGCCATAGCTCTGGGTAGCAGGCACCCAAAGATGACCATGCTATGTGCATTTTAATTCCTCAAACTGTGCATATATCATATTCTGTGGCAAAAGAGAATTTGGGTTGAAGATTAATTAAGTCTGGTAATCAAATGATTTTGTGATGGAGCATCTTTTCTGTATTCTTCATCGGGAAGGAATCACAGGGTCCTTGTAAGGGAAAGAGAAATGCAAAAGAGAAAGAAATAATGGATTGTAGTGTGATGTGATTTTGGCCAGACATTGCTGAGTTTGGATATAGAGGGAAATAATAAGCCTCTAGGAGATGAAATTCAGCCCTTGAGCTTCCAAAAGGAAGGCAGGTAGCTCTTGCTTTATTTTAGCCCAGTGAAACTCATTTTAGAGTTTTGACCTTTAGAAATGTACAATCATAAACTTGTGGGGTTTTTTGTACATTTTATTGGTACATTATATATACACATCATAATTACACTCCATATTGAGAATTTGTACCAGCATATGACATGACTTAATTTTCATTTCTCCCCTTCCTACCTTCCCCACCTCTATATACACAAGCATTCCTTTTTATAACCATTAATTTTTTCTTTCTTCATTTTTTTACCCCTAAACCCCATTATCCTTTGAATATTTACTATTTCACAATATCAATTATGCATTCTAGAACACATTTATAACTTGTTTCTCATACCAGAAAAAATATATTTACACATCTGTGACCTACTTATTTCACTTATGAGTATGTCCTGAAGGTACATCCATTTGAGTATAAATGATTCCATCTCATCATTCTTTATGGCAGAGTAATACTCCATTTTATCTTTATAAAAACCAAATCTTCTTTATCCAATCTAGAGTTGATGGGTATTTGGGTGTTTTCAAGATTTAGCTATCACATCTTGGAAGCAACCTAAACTTGTCTTGTTTTAAGCTACAATATCTACAGTAATTTGTCCTAGCAGCAATGGGAAACTAATCACTTTGGAAGCTTTTCTGTTATTACAGTTAAGCTAACAATACAGAAAGTGAAGAAACTTTTTAAGAAATTAGGATCTTGGTGATGGTGTATGAACACCAGAGCTAGCCATATCTCTGTGGAAGATGGGGCCACTTGTTCCTGACAAAAACTGAGTTCACACATAAATGGAGGAACTATGAAGGAAATAGAAACTGTCCCTCACAACATCACAGTAATAACTGCTCCAAGGGAAATGAGTGGGGGGGCTGCTGGAGTTAATGGATGAAACTTTAATGAGATGTGAGATATTTGGATAGCCTCAAATCATCTTCACTTCCAAATAATTCATGTAATAATTTTAACAATGCCAGAAATGCTTTAATGTTTCTCCCTCTAGATTGTAGAGATTAGTCTACCTCCTCTTCAAGTGTGGATTGGATTTACAGATATTTATAACTGATAGTTGAATCTAGAAAAATAAAAATGATGACTTTAGGCCTGAGAAATTCAAATTGAGTAACATCCTATAATGTAGCTGACAAGGACTATTCCAAAGTGTGGAGGCCATGAAAATTAAGGAAAGATTAAAACCATCACAGATGGAAGGAGACTAAAGCAACATGGCAATTAAATGCAATGTCATATACTCTACTAGCTCTTGGGGCATATAGTATTAGTGAAAAAAACTGGTGAACTCTAAATAAAATCTGTAAGTGAGTTAATGATATTGTACCAGTGTTAATTTCAGTAACAGTTAATGGAAAATATGGTGAAAGGTATATATGAATTCTTTACCCTACCTCTGTAACTATTGTATAAACTGAGAGCTGTTTAATAATAAAAAGGTAAAAATAAACAAAATAATCATAATTCAAAGACAGAGAAAAATTTGAGGAAAATGTTTAATACAGTTGACAGAAAAAATGATTGATAGCTTCAATACAAAGGCCTTTCACAAACACATTGAAAATGGGCCTAGAAAATAAGCAATTTATAGAAAGAAATACAGATGTGAGAATTATAGTGAGAAATACAAATAGACATATAGAGATAATCAAATGCTACAAGTCAAAGACATATAAAATATATTCAAGACTTTTCAATCTAATTAGTAATGATTTAGAAATGATAGTACTCTGCCTTTGAGGGCTATAAAAATAGATGTTTTAGATATTCTTTTAGGAATATAAACTGATAGAGTTGTGGATAACTTATTGACATATAAATAAGCTTAAAATATGCGTATCTTTTTAACTTTGTGTGACTGAATTTCCTTTTTAACAAGGAGCATGTATTACCTTTAAAATTAGGGTTTAAAAAGCTATTTTACCTGAAAAAAAATAATTACACACCAGAATGCTATAAGATAAAAAATGATGTTGTGATAGGACTTTTTTTTTTTTTTTTTTGAGACAGGGTCTTGCTTTGTAGTTCAGGCTGGCTCTGAGCTCACTATGTAGCCCAGGCAAGCCTCGAACTCAGCAATCCTCCTGTCTCTGCCTCCCGAGTGCTGGGATTACAGGCGTGAGCCACCACGCCCGGCTGTGATAGGACTTTTAATGGCATATGGAAATGCTCATATTTTGTGAAGTAAAAAAGCCTGGGATAAGCTGAGGATGTAGCTCAGTGTCAAGTGCAAGGTCCTGAGTTCGATCCCTGGTATAAAAAGTCACTTGTAATATGGCTTATCTTTGTATAAAATATATATTGGACATTTCTTTAAAATATGCTTGTATACCAATATATCAACTGTGGTCATTTTAAAATTGTAGGATTGGACATGTTTCTTCTTTATTTGTGCTTTCTAAATTTCACTGAAGAAACATTTGTCAATTTTTGTTCTATTCTTTCATAAATAAATGAAAGTGGCATAAGAAAAATCACAATCAGTCCTGCTCAATTAGTCTCACTTATCATCAAAACATTTACTGTGTGCCTGCCCCCATATGCTGCCTGCCTGTCTCCACGTTGATGGCATTTCCCACCTATGCACTAGAGGCTTCAGGGATCTGTTTTTGAAGAGATCATCTTTGATCTAGGCCCACAGCGATAGGCAGCAGACTTTGAGTGGATGTTGGTTATGGTTGGGAGCAAAAATAAAGCTTTTGTTGCAAACACCACTATTTTTATTGACATAAAGATGACCTTACAGAGATAATGAGCAAAAGATTCATATCAGGCTTCAGGGCGTGGGGTGGAAATCCCTCTTTCAGTTTTTGAAAACAGTTTGAGAACTGTTGCTCAGTCACTAAGTTACAAAAGAGCCACTGATGAAATATAAAGCTGTCTCAGTTCATCTGGATGCAGAGGAACATTATTACACAAAAGTTCTGAGTCCTTGTCCCAGGACCATGGCAGCGTCTGACTCTTACCTTGGCCTCTGTGTCCCACAAGTCCCAGAAGCATGGATCATGAGAGAAATATTCACAGGCAGTCAGACACAGGACTAATTGGCTGCTGATTGGACCTGGCTAGATCCCCATCTCCCTTTGAATTACTGCCCGCATTTTCCTCAATCCCTTAAAATTTTTAACTACTGTATAAAAGACAAAAATAGCAGTCAAGGGTCTTAACTGCACAATCATACTTCTGCAGTGGTATTTGAAAACGCTGGTGTTTGAAAACACCATGTTTACCTTTCTCCTAAACGGACCCTTAAATTGCTCCTGGCAGTGATCTACAAGGCAAAAAATGCACAAATCTGGGCCCAAAGCAAGAGTCTCAAGCAGGTGAAAGCTTCCCAGAGAAAAGATGGTATTTATATTACCCAAGTGATGCAAGCTTGCTCATTTAGGTGGAAAATGTGAATTAAAAACCCTTGGGGCATACGACAGCCAAGGTGTGCTTCAAAATTGTAGAGAAACGCCCTGTGGCAGGCCGTGTCACCTCAGCACAGCCACTGGCACCAGGTTTCCTCCTAGAGCCTTTACTTCCCCCTCTGGCCAAGTCCTCCCTGTTTCTAGGAGGCAAAGCAGGCTACAGGGAAACTTGAGGGCCCTGAGGTCTGTCAAGCAGAACGACTTGTAGCAGTTTTTAAAAGCCCTCTTTGGGCCTCATTGTTTTCCTCTGTCAAATGTGGGATAAATAAAATGCAAGGACCCTGTCGATTCACCGTAGCTGCACGTTACACAGTAGGCACTCAACATGGCGGCTGGTCTTCTTCTCCAGCTGAAAACATGGTTTCTGATACCTGCCCTGAAATATTTAAAAGCAACCGGCACAGAGCTTGAGGCCCAGGATCTTCTTCTCTCTGACCTAAGCAGAAAGCAGCACCTGACTCCAAACCCCACTGCCGGCCCAGGCCTAACATTCTAATGACCCAGTATTGTCTGGCTGGAGATATGGAAAATTCTGACTGTGATGAATTTTTAACATTGAAATTTGACTTGCCTCTTGTGCTCCAGCGCCTTAAATCCATTTTGGAAACAGGTAGAGCATAAATAAATAAACAGTGAACTCTTCTCTGCATGTTTGGGTGAAAGCAGGTGGCGAGTGAGAGGACGTGGGTCAGTGTGTGTGAGAGTTAAAAACAAACCTCTGAGAGGAAATAACTGGGATACTAAGAGTGGAAACCTTTGAACGGGACCTTCTTTGTTCTCTTGTGAATGTGTGGTGGTGCACAGTAATTCCAGGACCTAGAGAGACTGAGGCGGGAGGATCTCAAGTTCTAGACCCACTCGGGCAATTCAGGAGACCCTGTCTCACCAAAAGGGGCCAGGGCTGGAGATGAAATGCAGGGAAAAGGGCCTGGGTTTCAGTCTTAGAACTGCAAATAGTAATAGTGATAATAATTAGGGCAGGCGGCACAGCATGGTTTCTTAGCTCGGCTGCTTTCTCTGTCCTTCCCTTATGCAACTCCTGCTCTTCCCTTGGGCCATGATGGGGTTCTCTCTCTTGAAACCGTCTTCCCCTTTCTTCTCCTCATCGCCAGCTTCCAGGTGGTTCCTGCATGACTCTGCTCCGGGCCCTCGCCCTTTGTAGGTGTAACAGGCTCTTTGTTGGAAACAGGACACGAGCCTCCAGCGTTACCCAAAGGCCTCCCCCACCCCATGCTCTCCGAGCCGGTCTCAGGGACGCCCCTTCCACTGGGAGACCTGGAAGGGTCACGGAGGGCACTGCCTGCTCGCTGAGCCGCGTCTTTCCCTGTGTGGTGCCACTGCAGCGCCCACCTGGCCTCCAAAGCCCGCTTGAGCTGGAATCTTGCGTTTGTCAGTGCTGAGACAGTACTTCCTTCCTGAGCCCTTAGATCTTCCTGGGAGCCCACAGCAACCTCTGCTGTAGGAAGTGGGTGGGAGCCTGGCCTCCCTCCATGTTGGCGCTGAATTGACTTCATGGAGGTGAAATACACTCTTAAGGTCCTGGCAAACCGAGCTGTGAAACACCCCAAACTACCCAAACACCAACATGAAAAATAAAGAAACAAAGACTGGGAAGATAGGAGCAATTAAAAGACCTAGAAAAGAAGCCACTTTAATTCTTCTATTTATTTAAGACATTTAAGCTGTACTTTGAATCACAGACAGGAAGGAACCACTGCCACCCTTCCAGAATTCGGGGTCTACTCGGTTCACACTGTGTCTGAGCCTAATGCGGGCATCTCGGCTGAGGACTCGGCCAGCCCACTGCAAGCGGACCCACAGACACGCGGGCTCCCGTACAACACACAGGGATAGAAGCTGAAGAACCACATCAGACTCTCAGAGAACCCTGGGACTCTGTGCTCTTCCGGGGTCACTGACCAGTGATCTGGGAAAAGGACCACATTTGATTGGTCTCCGTACACGGGGCTGAGACTGGCTATCAGCACAGAGGGCGTAAATGTGCCTTTCTGAGTACAACAGATAGTAAGTTTTCTAGAACTTTGTAACGTATCAAAGAGATAGAATTAGTGAATTCTTCAAACCTGCTTTGATGTGGTTATTTAACGTTTTGGTTTACCTGGCTATAATACATACATATACAAACACACATGAATAGTTTTCTTTTTTAAACTTACTGGATGATTCCTTGTGCCCTGGTAAGCACAGAATAGCCCTAGAATTAAACTTGGTAAGTAGTTGTGTTTTATATGTATGTATGT
>PVIC010058429.1:0-10383 GCA_004025085.1 Thryonomys swinderianus | reverse complement strand
TTTTCTGGAGGGGCAGCTGCTTAGTCTGTGGATCTGCTGACTGTCCCTGAGCTTGCCAGAGGAAGGACAAGACAGTCCAAGGGGTTGGAGGGACAGAGAGGAGGCCGCAGTGTAGCATCCTGGTTTCCGGTTGTGAACAGGCAGAGCTTTCTCTAAGGATGCCTGTGCCAGCTGCATGCCTTTTGTACACTGTCTCTTTAAGACATTAGCAATAGAACAAATTTTCATCTTCATATTTTTGCCCATTTTTCTTTTGTAAATTTTCTTTTTATTTATAAGTATGTTTATGTACAAAGTAACCTTGTATCATTTCAAATAATTTTCTATTTTGTCATTATTTTATTTTGATTTATTTTTTTGATATGCTGATATTTAAATTTTTCAAGTAGTCTCCTTTGGGAGTCTCGAATTGTCTGCGTTGATATCTAGAAAAGTCCTATTGAGAGAAAATGTTTGTACTGTGTATCTACATTTTCTTCTAGTTTTATGTTTCTTAAATGTTTTGATGTTTTAGAATATGTTCAATCAGTTACTGTATTGGTCTCTCCATGTGCTAATTCATACTCTGGCTTTCTAGTCTGTTCAGTATCTACTAAGGCAAATGTTCCCTTTATTATTGTGATTTAGGACTAGCCAGGTCTTTTATGTTATTTAAATTATATTCTGATATTAAGAACCTTCTTGTTTTAAATGGTAGATAGCCTAATGGAGGAATAAGAAAATTCCTTCTCTCAAAACTACATATACCAGCAGTCAACAAAAAGAGTCAAGTTTATATCCAATGAGATGGGGAACTGACCTCAGCCTCCACATGTATCCATGAGCTTCTCTGAGTTCCACGATCTCAGGAAGAGGATTCTGTTGGTGGCATGTCTTGTGGAATTGTGAACAGGCAGAGCTGTGATTATGCCTATCTAGTCTGGTTTGAATAAGAGCAGGAAATGGGAAACCCTGAATGAGACTCAGGAGTAATGGGTATTGTTTCTGGAGGCCCCAGTTGACAACAAAAACAGCAAGATTCCCAGAGTTGATAGGGAGGCCTTGTGACAGAGGGCCCCATGCCCCCTCCCTTCAGGTATAAACATGGCCCTTTACAAAGGGGAGGTGCAGGAGACAGAGAAGACAAGGTTTTCCTAATGAAGACCAGAGGCTCTTTTGAGGTCTCCACTCACTTGAATGCTGAAAATGCATGGCAGGTGAAAGTGTAGGAAAAAGGAAGTCACATGTGGCGATTGGTTAAGTCGGACACAAAGCAGAACTGAAGTTGTGGGTGATTGTGCTTCATTCTTTATCTTGTATCACACATTTTCTTTTCACTCTTCTTCAGTAAATCGCTGACCAATTAGAAACAATGAAGGTAAACACAAGGGAGTAAGCAACTGGAGATGTGCTAGACAGAATGGGTACCCTACAGGACAAAATGCAAAAAATGTGCAGGTGATTATAGAAAAATGGTAACTAAGGAGATCCAACATATATTTATGTTCTCTTTCTGAAAAGGAGAACGCAAATATATCTAACAATATACTTGGGGAAAACTTCTCACTTTTTTTCCCGGATCCTTGTAAATACTGATCCTGTTGTTTTTTTCTTTTGCTTTGATTATTACTGAAGACAAGACTGTGGTCGGTCTCATTTTTCCCTTTGTATGGTTCTCACTTTGTTTGCAGTGAGGCATGGTTCTTCATCCTGGAGTTGCGTATTTTCATCAGGACATGATGCAAATAATTTTCATGGAAATATTTTTTTGTCTTCCAAAGTGTATTTCAGAAAGTTTCATTTTTAAAAAAAATTAATTTATTTTGTGAGACAGTCTGTGTGCCCCAAGTTGGTTTGAATTCCCTGTGTAGCCCCAGGATGCCCTCAGACTTGTGGTAATCCTCCTGCTTCAGTCTCCCAAGAGCTGAGATTATAGGTGTATGTCACCAGGCTTGGCTGTCAGGAAGATTTTTAAAAAACAAATTACTACGAACTCATGGCTTCTTGTTAAGAAAGTTTTTCTTTTTAAATGTGGTCTTAACATGCTTAATGTTTTTATTTTCCTTTTTATCACTCTTTTCCTAAACTTATTTTTGGTTATCTTGCAATGGTTTCTTTAAACTCTCTTGACTTCTATTGGAGCTTTGCAAAAGTGAACTTTTACCTTGAGTGATACACCTAGTATGACATGTTTTTTGGACTACATTTTGCTTATTTTTGTTTCTGTTGTTAAGGATCCCTGTGCATTGATCTTGTGAGGGCTATTCTCTGATAGATGTCCTTTCTTCCACGGTGCTTTGCCCTGTATGTCTTCCATCCTCTTCTGGCCAGAAGATGAGGCAGACTGTGTTTATTTATTGCTTGTGATAGATCTGAGGGCAAAACAAAAGACACCAAGGTTTCCCAAGCTTCTCTGGACATTGTTCCTGCTAACACCACACTGGCCAAAGCAACCATGAAAGTAATGCTATTGGCAGGGGTTAAGGAAGGACCTTTACATACCTCAAGACTCTGGCAAGATGGCCACACTCCCAGCCACAGGGCTGGGAATTGTGCTCCTGCCATAGAGAGTGTGTGAACGTGTATTGAGGGTGAGGGTGGGGGTGGGGAAGGGCTGCATCTGCTTGAAAAATTAGCTAATCTACCATTCCAGCAAAGCCAGGCTTTTCCTGGAGGCTGAATAAGTTCAGCAGGCAGGCTTCATTCACTAGACTCTACCACCCTCCTGGATGAGTATCATTTGGTTTCTGAGGAGCTGACGCCAACAAGAAGTTGTAGACAGGTTGTCTCCTGTGGTCCAGTTCAGTTTTCATCGTGGAACACATGTTCATACCAGATTAGAAGAGGATCAGAACCCTGACCCTAATCCTAAGCCCAAGTCTGTAGCAGAAGAATTCCAGGATGTCAGTCCTCCTTGCACCCTAGCTCAGTGCAGCTATTTAGACTTTTCAACTGGGACCCCTGGGAAAAATTACATTTTATGCCCTGATTGGGTGTGTGTGTTCATTTAAGAGTTTCAGGAAACAATATTACCATGCCTATGAGTGATTCACCTTGATATTTACATTTTTTTTACATTCTTTTTTATTTCAGTCCAATTGGTTCCATTAAAAATGGCTAATAAAGATAGAACTAGCTCAATCTTGAGGTCTCCCAGTGGGTCCTCATCACACTGCTCTGATTAACGGGCCCCATTCTCTGCCTTCGTGGGTGTGTGCTGGACTGGGGTTGGTGACAGACTGTGCCCCATCCTGCCTGTTAGCTGTTGGGGGGAATTGCTCTCTGCCGTGGTACCTACCTTCACAGAACTGCAGCCAGCAGTGTTGTCCATATAAAGCCGGAATTCCCAGTGCGATGCGTCATTAGGTTCTTCAGCACTATCTACATGATTATATTTTCTACTCTTCTGACCTAGTAACATGAAGAATTATAATAACATGTTTCCTAGTGTTGAATCATCCCTGTGTTCCTGGCATTAACTCTACTTGGCTATGATATATTGTCTGTTTAATATTCAGCTGGATTTGGTTTGCAGATATTTTATTGAAAATTACTACATCTGTATTCATAAGAGATGTTGGTTTGTACTATATATTTCAGGTTTTTATATCAAGGTTTTACTAACCTCATAAAATGAATTGGGGCACTTTCCATAATTTTTCTTTTTCTGGGTCAGTTTAAGTAGTACAGAAATAACCCCATTCCTTGAAAGTTTTGAAGGACCTGCCAATGGAATAAAAGGGGCACAGAACCTTTTTCGGGGGGATATGTCTTTGACAGCTACTTTTACTGTAATTATTGACTTATTCAAGATTTTTCCTTCTGACATTTGGTTATTTGTATTTTCCAAGAAACCTCTTTCA
Organism: Thryonomys swinderianus; assembly: GCA_004025085.1. Taxonomy (NCBI): domain Eukaryota; kingdom Metazoa; phylum Chordata; class Mammalia; order Rodentia; family Thryonomyidae; genus Thryonomys; species Thryonomys swinderianus. The sequence goes on along the minus strand of PVIC010058429.1, from coordinate 6,541 downwards.
TCAGAAGTTAATCAGTTGGTAGGACAGAGCAAAGGAGAGTATTTTCCAGTTTTCCCCTTCAGAAAATATTGCCTTTAAAGGTTTAATTTTTGAAATATATTAAGAGGCCTAATTTCACTTGTGTTCCAAGGGTATTTGACTATTTGACATTTTTATAAATTTCCATGGCTGTTTGACAATGAGTTGCATTCTCTGAATTAGAGAATATTGTTCTGCTGTCTCCACTGCTTCTTCATGGCTCTTGTCCAGTCTTCTTTTCCCTGGGCCCTCCCACACTTGATTGGATGTAGTTCTAGTGGGAACAATCTGTCTCTTTTGTTTTCTGTCTTCTACTGATCTATGTCCTCAGGAGTTCAGCCTTCCCTAACTGCTTGCCTGGCCTTTTTTGTAAACTAAGACAATCCTCTCCTTAAGAGGAATAATAGCTCTTGAGTAAGATTGAATTCTACTTCCCCCTTGCTGATCTTCTCTCTTCACTGCTGTTTACTTTCCCCAGTATTATGAGTAATGGGGTAGTCATCATATCTCTATGACACTATTTCTCTTTATTACCAAGGTATACCATAAGTAGACTGGGAGAAAGTGTTTGGCTTACCATATACTTGCCAGCATTTGTTATCACTTAAAAGATGCTCATTTATAGAAGTCTGGATATTTTTTAACTTTGTAGCCCTTAAATCCACATAAGAGTGGTCACCCTGGGAATCAGAGCAGGGAATTCTGAGGGTTGGTACGGCTCCTTAGGAACTCATTTTAAGCTATGTTATGAAATGCATCAGGTAATGGTCTAATTTAAAAAGAGAGACACCTGTATGTATTAGAGTGCAACAGTAATGTTGAAGGGTTTAAAATTATTAGCAGAACCTACTGGTGCTGAGGGGTGTCTAGCTCTGCAGCAAATCTGGATAGGAGCAAGCACTATTGGCATCTTTTGCTGGGATTCGGTAGAGCCTGCGAAACCTCCTTTCTTTTAGAATGGTTTGGTTCTTTGAGAGGCTCACAGAAGACCCGCTCATTTGCCGGGACTGACGGTAGGAGCTGATGGTGGAAGGATGCCGGCCTGGATGTGACAAGCTGCACCTGCTAGAGGAGGGACCACCCATTTGTTGACAGTCATTTGTGGTCACTGATACTCAGGTTAGTTGGGAGAGAAAGGGGGATGTGCAAAGTGAAGCAAGTTCAATGCCCTGTGTTCAGTCAAACCAGTTCCTTTCAGGGTAAACATTTCACACACAGAATGGGGAGCTGCTTCCCATGGGCAGTCGCCACTACTTTCCCTCCGTCCTGGTGCTCTGATAGAAGCAGACACTACGAGGCTCTTGCTGGGTCCCTGAGCAGTGGTCTGCCTTCCCTGGACAGACGTTGTAGCCTCTCCTGTTGGAGGTAGCTGGAGGCTTTGCACTGACCTTGGCGCCCTCCTTCCCTCCCTTCCTTGGGAGGTCCAGCATGTGGCCTGCATCACTGTTCACAGCTCCAGAGGCGGAGCACTTGTGCAGTGTGTTCTGTAAACACTTTCTGGGATGCATTAGCAGCTTCCATGGGCACAGCCAGGGGAGCATTTGGTGCTTGGAGTAGAGAAGGAACGCGTGCTGTGACAGGCAGTCACGCTCCAGCAGGCTCTGTTAGGCTCTGGGTATAAAGGGCTTTTTAGCCAGGTAATGCCTACTGGCCACCTAGCTACTGAACCCTGAGGTCTGTTGGGTTTTTACCAAGGTACTTAGAACCAGGCACTTCAAAAGTAATGGAAAGTTTTTGCAGAGAGGCAGAAGGCCCAACCTACATTGCAGAACCAATCAGCCACTGTTTCTTCTATAGTTATTTGATAAAACTAATGGGTAGACACATGCACATACCCTCAGATTCACAGAGCAACTGGGATAATGAGCAGACGTGGCTCTTAGTCCTTCCTCGGTGTTGTGCTATCTCTCCTTAAGTGTCATAGGTGTCTCTGCCCTTGTCGGCCCTGTTGCTGTTTTTTCCTCTGCTGATCTTCTATGATGTCTACTGCAGGACACAGTGTATTAAGTAAACGTTGGCTCCCAAGATACTTCTTGGCCAGCACTATTGTGGTGTCCTAGATAGACGTTAACAGCTTTTTTCCCTCTAGGAATAACCAAGGGAAGCTTGGCCTTCATATTACCCACAGGACATAGGCCGCCTTTTAACTGCCATGTGGAAGTAGTCATGGAGCTCAGAGCTCCACTTTGTAATAAGACTATGGGATTAGCATGTGATTCTTAGAGTTAATTAAGAAATCCATTGATTGATGGCCCTGATGAGATCAAGAGAGAAACTTATCTTAGCGGAAACTAATGTGAGACTGGAGTTGTTGGGAAACGAGCAAGTGGAGTCCTTGTCTGTGTTCAGCATCAGTGTTGTAGATTTTCTTTACTTTCTTTTTGATTGAAGGTAGGTTTGTACAAAGGGGCTTGAGCTTCTTTGGTGTGCTAGGATTCCCTTTAGGTATTATGTAGTTTGTATATATTTTCTTCCAGTCTGTAACTTGACTTTTTTTTCTTATTTATACGTCATGGTTGTTGGTAGCATGGCTAAGAACTTTTTGCCTAGCCATAGGTCATTAAATTTTTCTATATTTTCTTCTAAAAGTTTTATAGCGTTACATTTATATTCATGGTCCATTTTGAGCTGCATTTGTCTTTCTGTCCCTACTTGTTCACTTTATTCCTGAGAGTGAACCTCATATGGCTCTGTGTGTCAAGTAGAGTCTTTTTTGGTTATTAATGTTATTGAAATATGGCATGAAATTTTTTGAAAGAAAAAGGCCAATTTAGTTTCAAAAATAACATGAAATATCTAAGAACAAGCAAAATTTGGTCTGTTTACATCCATCTCTTTTAGGAATAATCTATAGATTCAAGGCAATTGTTAATAATGAGCATTTATATCTTCATGGTAAAAATTACATTTGTTCCAAACTTTCACTCATTTTTCATAGAGAAATCATAGAGCAAGTTATTGAAATAAATCTTGGAATGGTAGTTCAATAGAATAGAAACAGATTCTGCCAATATGTAGGCCAAGAATCCCATTTTCACTCTCTTCTCATCAAAAAGTATATCATTCCTTAAAGGACATTGATACACGGCTGTGCCCAAAAATATTTAATGGGTGTTTGCTGTGAATTCCATGTAGGCTCATTATCCAATCCCAGTCATATTGGTGCTGTGCCTGTTGTAATCATTCAGGGACCCAGAACATTATAGATTCCACTATCTCTGGATGGCAGTCCCTCAAGAAGACACTTTCAGTTGTTCCTAAGGCAAAGATAGGAGTGTGATAATCTGATTACTTTAAGAAAATATTTTTACTCTAAAGAAACACTCTAACAAAATACTTTTCTAAAAGTGATCCTGTTCACATCATTGCTGGGAAAAGGAATGGTATCCTACTCATCAGGGTTAGGGTTGGAGACAGGGAGTGTAATCTAAGGGACCAAGAAAGAGAAGTTAAAATATTCAATACTCAAATTTAGCTAGTCCCCCACAACATCTTAGCATTATATTCAATATAGCATTTAATTATATGTAGTCTAAGAATAGAGAACAGGTTAACTACTTTTTCGTGTTTCTTAAATTTTGGATATATATTTAAAACTTGATAATACCAGAATTGATTAATTATTAAATAAGCAAACATTTTAGTGTCAACTGGTGACAGATGTTTAAATAGAATATTATTTCCATAAAAGGTACACTGCCACTAAGCCCCTTTTGAATACTAATTGCTTAAAACATATTTATCCCATTGTTCTTGCCACTTTCTGAAGCAGTTCTGGAAGTGCTTTTTTTGTGTGTGTCTCTGGGAGATGTAATAAAAAAATACAATGAATACTGCTGCTGAGTGCCACCTGAGGGATAGACAAGCTTGTAAAAACGTTAGAGCATGTTCTCATCTCCCTTATTTACCAGATCTGGCACTGTGAGACTTCTGACTCTTCCCCAAGGTCAAAATGATGATGAAAGGTCAACATTTTGAACTGATTCAGCACAGCTGAAAGCATGAATGACAATTTCTAGAATTGTTTCAGAAAGTTCCAAGAATGATGGGATAAGTGTGTTTGGAATGAGTGGGAATATTTTGAGGGGTATTAATGGCAATGCACCTTTTACTGTAATAAATTAGAAACAACTATTTATTCACTGTATTTTTGATCACACCAGTGTATGTGGTTAGTAAACTGCTGTCATGGGGTCCTGTGCCTGGCCATTCTCATAACTATCTCAGGCAAATCCTTTCTATACCAGTGAGGTGAATAGGAGCTGATTAAAACAATCATATAATCTGTAAAAAAGGATAGTTTTATTTCATCCTTTTAATCTATGTGCTTTTATTTTCTTGCTTTATTATACTGGTTAGCAATTATATAGTGTTATGCTGAATAAGAATGGTGAGACAATATCCTTGCCTTATTCTCAGTGTTAAGGAGAAAGCATTCAGCTTTTCACTTTAAAGTGGAGGAAGTTTTCCTCTATCCCATTTAAATATTTAGTGTAATTCTCAAGTTAAACAAAGTGAACCTGGAAATTTTTCTTTTCTTTTGCCAAGTTACAACCTTAGATTTTTTTTAAAATTTGAAGTAGTATCATACAAAGCTCCTAAATTACTCAGGCTGGAGTTGAATTTGGCAATCTTTCTGCCTCAGCCTCCAGAGAGCTAGAATTACAATCTTATCGCACCATGTCTGGCTGTCAGTTTTCTTAATAGTTACAATGTTCTTCAGATTATCTGTTCTATATTAAGTAAATTTTAGTATTTCTGTTTTTCAAGGAATTGATTCATCAGAATTGTTGAATTTATGTATTTTTGTAACGTAAGCACTTATTGCTATAAATCTTTCTCTGTAACTGATTTTACCATACTGCAGAACATTTGATATATTTACTTTCATCATTCACTGCTTTGTGTTTCTTAAATTTCCCACCTGCTGTGATCTGAATGTCTGCCCCACTCCTGCAGATGCATATCCTAGCCCCCAAGGCGGCAGAATTAAGAAGTAGGACCTTTACGAGGTGTTAAGCCCCAAGGGCGGGGTTCTCCTGAGTGATATTCACGTCCTTATAAAATAGGCCCAAAGGAGCTCCTTCGCTGTGTCAGTCACGTGAGGGCAAAAGTAGAAGATGCCTTCTGTGACCCTGAGCGGCTGCAGCAGAGGCAGGACCAGTGAGAATCTTAGTCTTGGACTCCCAGAACTGTAAGAAATAAAAGGCTGTTGTTTATCAGGTGCCCAACTGACCCCTTATTACAACAGGTCTAATAAGTTGCTCTGAGAATTTCCCTTTGACCCATGTATTATTTACAGGTATGTTATTTGTTTTCCAAGTGTTTGGGATTTTCTTGTTACTGCTCTGTTATGATTGTTAGTTTGACTTTCTTGTAGTCAGAGAATACACTGTGTATGACCTTGGAGAAAATGTGGTCAGATAATATCCTCCGTGTGATTTTAATTCTTTTGAATTTGTTGAGGTTTGTTTTATGTCCAAGAATATGATCTATTTTGATGAATGTTTCTTGGGCGATCTTGAAAAGAATGTGTATCCACTGTTGTTGAGAATGTTCTTTAAATGTCAGTTTTGTTGGTTGAGGGTGTTTAGTTCTTGTATATCCTTGCTGATTTTCTATCTAGTTATTCAACCAGTTGCTGAGAAAGGAGTAATAAAATCTTGTATGCTTGTAACTCTACTTTTCCTTTAAATTGTATCAACTTCTGCTTCAAGTATTTTGAAGTTCTGTTGTTCAGTCCATATATATTTAGCATTTCTGTATCTGCTTGGTGGCATGGTTTTTTTTGACCGTGATACTTTTCTTTATTTTGAAATTAACTTTGATTTTGATGTAGCTGCTCTTTTTAGAGATTGCTATTAAAATAATTTTAGCATAATACATGTATTTTTAATCTGCCTATGTTGTTATATTTCAAGTGAATTTCTTAAAGATACCCTATTTGGATCATTAAAAAAAATCTATTGTGCCAGTTTTTACCTAGTATAATGGTACATTTTATACATTTTTACCTAGTATAATGGTACATTTTATTATAATGGTGTATTTTTTTTTCCAGTACTGGAGATCGAACTCGGGCTCTTGTGCATCCAAGGTTGGTGCAGTACCACTTGAGCTAAATCCCCAGCTTTGCTGTATTTTGACTAATACACTAAAAGTAATTATTGATATTTTAGAGCTTTAGATTGCCATTTTATTATTATTCGTTTTTATCTAGGTTTTCTTCTACTATTTCCCTTTTCTCTCCTTCCTGGGGGTTATATGAATATTTTTAAACTTTCTACATTGACCTATCTTTAGAGGTTTCAGCTGTCTTATACACTGTCTCCCTCTCCCTCTCTTTTTCCTCTTCTGAAGACTTCCTCTTCTTCTGTCTCTCTCCTTCCCTCCTTCCTTCGCTGTCATAACAATCTACAGATAGCATCATTTCACCCCTTCCACGAAAGCATAGACATCTTATCTCCATGACAACCTTTTACCCTTCCCCCTTAACGTAGCTGTCCCACATATGGTCTCTTCG
>PVIC010058428.1:0-10383 GCA_004025085.1 Thryonomys swinderianus | reverse complement strand
TTTTTTTTTTTTTTTTTTTGCTTTTTGGAGACAGGGTCTTGCTTTGTAGTTCAGGCTGGCCCTGAGCTCACTATGGTGCCCAGGCAAGCCGCCGCGAACTCAGCAATCCTCCCGTCTCTGCCTCCTGAGTGCTGGGATTACAGGCGTGAGCCACCACGCCCAGCATTATATGTGGTAACCAGGGATCGAACTCAGGTCCTTATGCTTGCGAGGCAGGCGCCGGAACCACTGAGCTAACCCTCTGGCCCACAACATGGAATCTTAACAGCACCGTTCTGCCCACTACACAGATCCCAGCCAGACTACGGGGATCAGGGTGGTGCCAAACCAGTTAGTCACATGGAGTGGTGAGTAAACACACACCCTCAATCCCAGCATCAGATTCAGATTCCAGATTCAGCCAGCTCTGGAAAAGAAAACACCACTTCACCCATATGTGGTTTTAGGGGGACATCTAAACACAAACCACGGCAGCAGCTTTAAAGATTCGTATGACTAGACTGGGCCCAACTAAACAACCAGGAAAGCTCCAGGTTCTTGGTTTCATGATGGTGCAGGTCATAAAATACATCGTAACAGGTTCCAGAAGTAAGATGTAGAGGATTTGGGGGCCATTATTCGAAACACTACAAGTACTTCAGAATAAAATACAGTAAGCCTAGTGACAGGCATAGCTGAGTCTCCAGTGACTTGGCCAGTGTCACTGACTGTCACCCAACACGTGAAAGCCTCTTACCCTTCTGTCCACTCCCATCTTTCCTTGCAACTCACCTTATCTCTTCCCACATTTGTAATTATTAACTGGATATTCCTTGAGCTTTCCTCACCTTTTTTTTTTTTTTTGAGACAGGGTCTCACTTTGTAGTTCAGGCTGGCCCTCAGCTCACTATGTAGCCTAGGCAAGCCTCGAACTCAGCAATCCTCCTGCCTCTGCTTCCCGTGCTGGGATTACAGGCGTGAGCCACCACACCCGGCACTGTGGTATATGGTATTGACTGCTGGTGGGCATGAGTCTCCATGCCCAGCATTGTATGTGGTTACCGGGGATCGAACTCAGGACCTTGAGCTTGCAAGGCAGGCGCCAGAACCACTGAGCTAACCCTCTGACCCTTTCCTCACCTTTATGAAGTTTCTTTTTCACTATCTTCATTATTATTAATGGAATGCTGGTGTATATTTTCTCACATTTACTCGATTTCCTAAGGACAATCTTCTCCATCTTTATATTTATGTTTAGGTATTTCCTTCTCCATGAAGAATACTCATTGATAATTCTCTCAGGTTGGGTCTGTAAATGACAAACCTAGTTTTCATTTATGTTTAAAAGTATTTTATCTCTTCAGTTGTTTTCTAGTTTCAGTTCTTTCTTAAGCTGTGTTGTACATTCATTGGAGTCCATCGCATTGCGTTCTTGTTTTTACAATTGTATTTCAATTCTAGAAGTTCTCTTTGGTTGTTTTTCAAACCTTATGCTGTTTTCTCACCTTTTCTTACATTCTACATGTTTGTTTCCTTCCTGATGTCTCAAATCTTTAAAGCGTTCATTTTGGTGGCCTGGATCTGCTAATGTTATACAATGAGGGGATGAAGGGCTACCCAGTGGATCTTGCTCAAACTTGATTTTCCTTTTGTATTTTGTAAACTGTAGTGTAAACTTCTCTTGACCAGGCTTCCTCTCTGAGAATTCTGTTTAATCTGGACAAACGTGAGTCCCTCAGAGAGTCCCCTTGTGCTCCGGCACAGCCAACTAGGAGTACCAGTAGTTGGGGCTAACTTACAGAGATCACGGGCAGGCTTAGTTTGGACCACACCACGTTAGGCAGGTCTATGGTGGTGTGTGCTCCAGAAGAGTCTGTGCCCACCACAAGCAGGACCCGGTACACACCAGGGTGAGCTCCTCCACCACAGTGCTGTGGCGATCCGCCCTGCACTCTTGTGGACATACAACTGTTCAATGTTTGTAGAACCAACTCCAAGCAGCCAATGCCTGCTTCTCAGGAGTATTTCTCCGACTCCCTCCCTCCTCAGTTTTGGCGGAAGGTTTTTTTCTTTACTTTCTTAAAAGTTGAGCTATACACAGAAGCAGATTTTTACTAACTGAATGAGTACTTTCAGATATTTTACAGTGGATGGATTTTCTGAATATTAATTCAGTGATTCTGAAAGTGTGTCTGCCTTTATGTTTTCCTGAGTTTATATTCTACAGTAAGCATCCAATTAAAGAAGATCATTTTAAAATCAAAGTTTCCCACTACTCATATACTCAGAAGCAAACTGACAAGATGGACCTAACAAAGCTACTACAAGTAGTAATTCTTTCAAGAAATGGGTATTTCACGCAGGTGTTCCCAGCCCTGGACTCCACAGAGTAGCTAGGCAGACTGAAAAGGCTGTATCAAGGCCTCACCCACCAGCCTCTACTCCAGCAGATCTGCGTATGGCTCTGATGCATGGTCACAGTGAGAACATACTACACTTCAGAAGGCGGACACTTCTGTCCCCACATCACTTCTCTCCAGGACGGGTCTAGGCGTGTGCACTCTCAACTCTCTGAAGGGGATTCAGCTGATGGAGATGAGTGCTCAGATGCTGCAAATCTGGGTAGGAGGCAACTGCACGGGGCCTTGGCAGATGAGCACCCTGACAGCACACAGATAAGTGCCAACACCCACCCTTTGTCACTGTGGCCCAGCCCTCATGCTCTGCCTCCTAAACGTTCCCCCTTCTCCTGGAAGAAGCCACTCTTCTCCCTTGAGAATGTCAGACCAGGAGATACTGTTCAGCCTGCAAAATGTGATGATGTAAATTGAGTCACTTTTGAGCGAAGCTTTAAAAGCCACTGAGTGGTTCTGCTCCTCTGGCCCCTGATCCACTTAATGGAAAAGGAGGCTGCTTCCTCTGCCTGTGTCTCCAGGTGGAGATGGCAGGGACACGGGGAGACTGCAGGCCCAGTGTACGGACAAATCAGCGTCTGAGGTCACAAACAGCTACGCTTTAGAGACCATCTGTTACCGCAGCATAAGGTGGTCCGAGCTGTTGATGCAGAATTGTGCTCCTGCTGCACTGTGCAGACATTCTGATGACCCACGGCAGACCATGGCACACTGCGGCCAGTCAAGTGAGACACAAGCCGGGCTCCCAGCATAGTCCTAGAGAACCTCACAAAGGGAATTTAAAGCACCATAATGAAGCCAATTTCCCAGGTCCCAGTGTCACACAAGACTTGGTGTGTGTTCTCGTGGGCACCATCTGCTGTGATGGGCCCTGAGTTCATCCCTGTCATATAGTGATCAGGGAGAAGCAGAAGCCACATGAGGAGAGAGGGCAGACACAATGGCAGTACCAACACAGAGGTAAGGTGACAGGAGACTTCACAACACCAAAGCCACCACAGAACAGGGCCACGGAAGACCCTGACCCTGCAGTGAACAGAAGGGGAGAATGGCCCAGTGAACAAGGGAGGTGGACCATAAAACGCGAAGCGCAGTGAGAAGGCCCAGTGAGTGACAAGGTAACAAGTCCCCTGTGAATGACCCACACACCAGGAGAAGCAGGCTGCAGAAGAGACCGCAAGCGAAGCAGCACTCTGACCTGAGAGCCCAGGGCGAGGTGGCAGTGGTGGCCCCTGGAGCTCCCAAGACCACAGAATGGTCAGGCTCATGTCTCAGGAAGGGGACGTGAGACACACACGGGTGGGATTGGAAAAAGAGACCCTGACAATATCATTTTCTTGCTTTGATGTGCACATATTTCAACAGAGGCAAATGGCTCGGTTTTATTCAAAAGGCACTTGCTCAACTGCCAGACAGCAACAGCGGCATGCTGACTGTGTACAAAGGGTCTCCAGGACACTGAAAGGAAGAATTTAGACTCACTTCTTCCTTCCTCATAAAACATTCATTTTCAACCTATCCCACTGCTCACACAGATTTTGCTGCCGTGAGCAACCCACCAGCCCCTGGGTAAATGGCCCCAATGAAAACCAGAGCACCAAGAGCACACAGCTTAGGGAAGGACAGGAACTTCTACGTAACAGAAACAGAGCCACCCCCGACAGCTGACTCTTTCAGACACAAACACAAAAACGGTCTACGTGAAGGCAACACTTTCCTTTCTACTTGCATGGCAGATCGTATGTTTCCCTGGAGTTCCCATTTTATCACAGTACAAGGAAGTGGAATCAGCAGGAACCTCAAAGGGGAGCAGCCCAAGTGGCTCCCACATGGACCCCAGGACAACGTCAGTACAGCTGGGAATACGCCATCCTGCTGTGTCTCCTCCAATGAAAAAGGACCAAAATAAACTCTATGGGTATCAGCTGTCCTTTAATTTCAGTTTGGGGGATAAGATCTTACAATGTAACCCAGGCTGTCCCTGAACTCACTAGTTCCCGGGGCTGTCCTTGAACTCGAAGCCTCCTGAGTGCTGGGATGAGAGGTATACGACACTGTACTTGGCTAAGTGGTTCTATTACTGTCAGTATAAATACATTTACATAAACTAGAAGACAAAATTATCCTGGTGACTCATGATTTTTGCAGCTCATTCCTGCACAAGACACCCAAGACTCAGAGCTAAACCCGCATGCCCACTCTGAACTAACAAATTGAGAGAACTTCCCCTCTTTGTTCTGTGTGTGGATCACTGGGTCAAGCCAGTGAAAACCCATTATGCGAACACACGCACTTTGAAAGGCAGGTCCTTCTGCCAAGAAGAGACTTTCTGCAATTTAAGGAATACGCAAACAATTCAAATTATACATTCAGAAGTACAGCTCAAATGCTTCCTGTCTTACCAACTTACACTAACTATAAAAGTATAAAAGTGGCTCCAAATATTTGAATTCCGTATTCTACTGCAGAGCAATTTACCTAACTCCAATGATAAAACTTCAGTGTGGTTTCATTTAATGATCACTAACAACTTTTCAATGCTAACATGGAATGCAAAATACTGCGAAAAAGGAAGAGCATGGCAACCATTTTCTTTTCTGTTTACAGGGAAATCAGATGAAAAATTTGTAACTAAGACCTAATTCCATCACGAAAAAAAGCACTGAACAATTTGAGAATCTGCAGTTTCTACTTACGTCTGGCTTGGAATGCTGAAATATCTTGAGTGGAAACCTCAGGTCTTCTTTGGCTAAGGTCACCAGATACTCTCTGAGCAGCTGCTCGGCTGCCCCAGGAGAACGCTTCTCACAGCGGTGCAGGAAGGGCACCATCCACTGGTAGGCGCTGGTCACATACTTGTCCTGGGAACACTGGAAGTGAAACCAACCAAGACAAACAGGAGGCCATTAGGTTCTGTCTCTCGTGACCCTAGACCAACCGCGGCAATTAAGGACAGTGGGATGCATGCAGAACAGACAGTGGCCCACAGACAGCTCACTGTAGGGAGTGTAGGCCAGTGACCCTGGCTTCACACTAGAACTGATCTGTGGGACTGGCCCCAGCTCTGGAAGACACACACCATGGCCATTCAACAGGCACAAGGTTCCCAGAGCAGAAAGACCCACCCAAGGGAGGAGGGTGGCAAGAAGGAGAGAGCAACTTCAGCCCACCAGGAAGCACCGAGGAGCATAAGGCACAGGGACAGAGGGACAGATGAGGACAGAGCCTCACCAAAGGAGCAACTTGTGAAAGTCATTTATAAAAAGCCTAGTCACCCTCTTCTTTGTTTTGTTTTGATTTTTTATATCGTCACAAATGTCCAAATGACACAGGTGATTTTGTTCACGACCCTGAAATGACCTCTCAGGCATCCAGGAGACAGTGGACTCTCTGCAAAGTGGCCACATCCGTGAGCACCACCAGACAAGGGCACCAAGGGGATGGGAAAGGAAGCTAACAAGAAGGCAGAAGTCAGGCAGGGAGAGAAGGGGTGGAGAGGGGGAGCCAGGAGAGGAGAGGGGTTCACAACAGCAGGAGAGAGTGTGAGACACGGAAGGGCGGGCAGGAAAGATGGTCAAAGATGGAGAGCACAACACTGGCAGCACACCACGGGCTCCATTCACCATCTCTTTACAGTATCTGATTGGGGCAAACAGTCAAGAACTGTCCTTTATTTAACTAAGTTCTCCAGCTTATAGAAGTCATTTCTGGTTGGGGACATGTATTAATCAAAGAACACACTTAAAAACAAAATTAAACCGAGGACTCAGGTCACAGACCTTGGGCGCCATTACCAGCATGGAGGATTTCGGCCCACTGGCCAGTACCCACCCTACCCGGAGCTGCATCTATAGGTCTCAGATCGCAGACCCCGGGTGCCATTCCCAGCTCAGAGGACTGCGGTCTGCCAGCCGGCCCCACTTCACCCAAGAGCTGCGTTGTGATGACACAGGCCCAAGAGGAGCCCAAAGCCATTTCCTACGTCCCTCCACACTGCAGCCACACTGAGAGACCAGGCAAGATAAAGAACAAGGGAATCTAGCTTCTGTTCTGCCATCTACTCCTAGATCCCTCTATTCACCTCTTGTCTCCACACCCTCTCCTATCTTCCTGTCAGAACCAATACCCAGAAGTAAAAGACTCTTAGGCTGCCCTATCTCTTCTCCTGTACTATTATAAGAATGTGTGCAAAGTCTCCAACAGTCTTACAGCATACAGTTGGCAATGTTTTACATATGGCCTTTTATCCTCTGTTACCCGCTGGCATATACGAGGCTAAGTCTAGGTGATCTTTACAAATCTGCTAAGCCTATTTCATTCTCGTGAGCACCTACCTCCCTGATTCCCCAGTAACCTTTTATTCCACAGGGTTCTGGGGGTACATTTGCGATCTACATGTTGTATACACATTGCTGATTAATTCTAAATTTTGGCATATGGACATGGAGGTAACTCATGAGATCAAAGTCTTCAGAATAGAAATTAACAAAACTTTTCATTTTATTTACTGTGTTTAATACTAATATTGACACTGATTGTATTATGGTAACAAACATGATGTGACTGTTCTGTTCAAATACCTCCCATGATATGTCAGAACTGAGAACTCTCAAGGGTCATTACAGATTCAAGGAGGACAATCCAGGAAGGTGCCACTTCCAAAGAGCCCGGGATAATAGAAAGAAAGAGACCTGCAACAAACACTACCGTGTCATCAGGCAAGGAATTAAACAAATATCATTAGTAACAACAAGAGTAGAAATGAGAAAATATACAAAAAACCAGACACAAAGATCACCACCACAGGGAAATTCAGAAAAAAGGGAAATGGGGCAAACTGAAACTCAAACACCAGGACTCTTTGAGATGGTAACTAAAGCAGATCTAGTAAAATGGAAATCAGAACTGATCTCTGACATCAAAACAGAGATACTGTCCAGAGTGAAAGACATCGTTAAAAAAGAGAGAAGTGAGATGATAGAATCCAAGATAGCGAAGCAATGGAACCTTTTAAACAGCTTCAAGCAGATCTCCAGGTGATGATGAAGGAGAATGAAAGCTTGAGAAGGTGAATGAAGCAGAGAACCGAATCTCAGACCTAGAGGACAGAACAGTAACCAATGAGCAGGAAAGACATAATCTATGGAAAAGGGCAAGGGACCACGAGAAATCAATCCAACATCTAGATGACTCAAAGAAAAATAACATAAAACTGGTGTGGAGTCACTGAGGAAGCAGGAGACAATGCAAAAGACATAAAAAAAAAAAAAAACTATTGTCAGAGATAGAGGCAGAAAACCTCAAAGGAAAAGAAATGGATATGCAGATAAAAGAGGCCTATAGGACTCCAAAGCACCGTGACATAAAAATATATATACCTAGACATATAATTATCAAGGTTCCAGATACACAACACAAGAATGAAATACTGAAAGCAGTGAGAGAAAGGAAGAAAATCCCCTACAAAGGGAAGCCCATTAGGATCACAGCAGACTTTTCAACACACTCAATGCAAGGAGAGCCCAGAGGGAAGTATTTCAAGCATTGCAGGAAAACAACCTCCAGCCTAGACTGTTGATTCCTGCAAAACTATCTTTCAGAATAGACAGGGAAATAAGATACTTCCATGATAAAGAACACCTGAAAAACTTTGCAAATACAAAACCTGCACTCCAAAACATTCTAAAGAACATCTTGGAAAAAAACACAGAAAATTCCATACCCACGAGACCCAGGAGAGTGAACTCACTGGGGCAAACAAGAAACTAAATAGAAAAGGGGAAAAGCAAGGAAGAAAAGAACCAAGAACAGGGAAACATGGCAGCTCTGAATATGTTCATATCAGTCATAACCATTAATGTCAATGGACTCAATGGGCCAATTAAAAGACACAGACTAGCAGATTGGATCAAGAAACAATATCCTACAATCTGCTGCATACAGGAAACACAACTAATTCAGAAGGAAACCCATAGACTGAAAATAAAGGGTTGGAAAACAATCCTCCATGCCACAGGAAATGGCAAAAAAGCAGGAGTGGCTATCTTGTTTGCAGATAAAATAGATTTCAAACCCAAACTGATTAAAAGAGATAAAGAAGGTCACTATATTCTAGTATAGGGAACAAGCCAGGAGAAAGAAATAACAATCATAAATATTTATGCACCAAACTCAAATGCACCCAACTACATAAAACAAACACTAGTGGACATGAAAAGCCTGATAACCACGAATACAAGACTAGTAGGAGACTTCAATACTCTACTATCACAAATTGACAGATCAACTAGACAAAGAATCAATAAGGAAATACTTGAGCTAAATTAGACTTTTGAGCAAATGGACTTAATAGATGTCTACAGAATATTTCACCCTACAAAGCCAGACTATACCTTCTTCTCAGCTGCTCATGGATCATTCTCCAAAATAGATCACATTCTAGTTCACAGAACAGGTTTAAGTAAATGCAAAGGAATCAAAATTATCCCCTGCATACTATCAGACCATAGTGCCCTGAAATGAGCTTAACAGCAAAAGAAATTCCAAGATCCTCACAAACCACATGGAAACTGAACAACACTCTGTTAACCAACCAAGGGGCCACAAAAGAAATTAAAGAAGAAATTAAACAGTTTCTACAGTTAAATGACAACCCCAGTACAACATACAGGAACTTATGGGACATGATGAAAACAGTTCTACGGGGAAAATTCATAGCAATGAACACCTACACTCGGAAAATAGAGCAAACTGAAATAAACAATCTAATGATGAACCTCAGACAATTAGAAAAAGAGGAACAAGACAAACCCAGAGCCCATACCAGGGAGGAAATTATAAGGATCAGAGCAGAAATTAATGCAATGGACTCAAAGAGAGCAATACAAAGAATCAATGAATCAAAGAGTTGGTTTTTTGAAAGGATAAATAAAATCGACAGACCCTTAGCCAATCTTATCAAACAAAGGAAAAAAAAAAAACAAAGGCTCAAATCCATGCTGTAAGGAATGAAAATGGGGAAATCAGCACAGACCCAGAGGAAGTCCAAAGGACAATGAACACGTACTTTGCAAATTTGTACTCCAAAAAGATGGAAAATCTAGAGGAAATGGATAGATTCCTAGACACATATGAACTTCCAAAGCTGAACAAAGAGGGTATAATAATGTTAAACAACCTGATATCAATCTGGGAAATTGAAAATGTAATAAAAAAAACCTACCAACAAAGAAAATCCCCGGTCCTGATGGCTTCACTACTGAATTCTATAAAACTTTTAAAGAAGAGTAATGTCTGTACTCCTCAGTCTTTTTAATGAAATCAAAAGGGAAGCAGTACTCCCCAAATCATTCCTTGAAGCAATCATCACATTGATTCCAAAGGCAGAGAAAGATCCCACCAATAAAGAAAACTACAGGCCAGTCTCTCTAATGAACATTGACGCAAAAATCTGTAGTAAGATACCGGCAAACAGAATACCGAGAGTTATCAAGAAAATCATACACCCTGATCAAGTAGGATTTATCCCAGGGATGCAAGGCTGGTTTATTATATGTAAATCAATCAATGTAATACACTATATTAACAGACTCAAGGACAAAAACCATATGATTATCTCAATAGATGCAGAAAAAGCATTTGACAAAATCCAACACCCTTTTATGATCAAAACCCTACAAAGAATCGGAATCGATGGACTTTATCTCAATTTAATACAAGCTATTTATGAGAAACCAACAGCTAGCATCATACTTAATGGGTTAAAAACTGAAACCTTTTACACTAAGATCAGAATGAGACAAGGATGCCTGTTGTCACCATTCTTGTTCAATATAGTGCTGGAAACATTAGCCATAGCAATCAGGCAGGACAAAGATATAAAAGGAATAAAGGTAGGAAAGGAAGAAGTTAAATTGTCATTATTTACTGATGATATGATACTCTATCTGGAGGATCCTAAAAACTCAACCAAAAGACTGCTAGACTTAAT